>VZTR01003464.1:28323-44123 GCA_013400775.1 Chaetops frenatus
TTTGTTTTATTATAAATACTAGTAAAGAACTGTTATTCCATTTCCCATATCTTTGCCTGTGAACCCCTTAATTTCAGAATTACGATAATTCGGAGGGAAAGGGTTTACATTTTTTCCATTCCAAGGGAGGCCCCCTGCCTTCCTCAGCAGACACCTGTCCTTCAAACCAGGACACCATCAAACCGATTCATTGTGCCCAGGACTGTCCACACATCAAATCCATCCACCTCCAATTTAGAGAGGATATTGTGGGGGACCACATCAGAGTCTGGACAGAAGTCCAAAAAGACGATATCCATAACTCTTCCTTGTCCATTGCTACAGTTACTCTGTCATAGAAGGCCACTAAGGTTGGTCAGGCAGGTCTTGCCCTTGGTGATGCCGTGCTGGCTGTCTTGAATCACTCCACTTAATTCCATGTGCCTTAGCACAACTTCTAGGACGATCAGTTCCAGGATCTTCCCAGGCAAAGAAGTGAGGTTGACAAATTGGTAGTTCCCAAGATCTGCCTTTCTACCCTTTTAAAAAATGTCTGCAATGATTCCTCTCTTTTTCCAGTCACCCAGGTCTTCACCTAACTCCAATGACTTTTCAGATACCATGGAGTGTGTCTTGATTTCAGTACAGCTACTTTAGTTTAGCACCAAGCAAAAAGTGAAAGTTGAATTAGGGTGTGTGTATGTGTGTCTGTGTAGAATATGTATCCGTGTAAATGAGGGCACAGAAAAAAAATTAAGGTTTGGCAAAATAAACAATATATCACAGGTGTTGTGGGGTTTGATGGAAAGAATTAAAGAGGAGAAAAGAGCTGAAACAACTCTTCTCTCTCTCACTGGCAGCATGTCATACACTTTCTGTGGTGGAACCTGCCAGCCCAAGGATAACTCTGTAGCTGTGTTACCTGCTTGCTCTAAAGGTATATTTGCTAAATAAATTAAAATGATTGTTGGCTGCCTGTTGTGGCACGAGTGCAGGCTGCCCAGCACCACAACCTCCCTGCAAGCGTCTCCATGGGGGAAGGGAGGCGCTCCGGTCGGGTGGAGGAGGCACACCACTCTTGCACATGCAGCTGGTGGAAATAAAGCTATGGAGACAGGAGGGGTTCTTCGTACGAGTTCCCAGAGACATTTATTAGTAGCAGAGGTCAATGCCTACACAGTGGTGGACCTCAACGCCTATCCACACACTGGAAGGGTACAGGGACAAAGAACACAGAACGATCGGAAGGTATTGGGGTTTATGCCAGGGAGGCAAGGGGTGGGCAGAGCATTAGGGTCAATGATCTGAGGGCTCAGGGGTGGTACACAGGAGGGGCCAGGGTGTGTGGGCCAATGGGAGGACAGGCAAGGAGTGGCTAGGGGACAGAGATCAATGAGGAACCAAGGAAGGGAGAACAATGTGGAACCTGACCTTGTAGGGGAGAAAAGGGGCAGGGAGGCCAACAGGCCAACTAGGGAGGCATAATAGGATTACTTTTGCACAGCGTCACAAGGTATCCTGGGAGAAGCCTTTTCTGTCACCCTAACTAAGGGGCTAGTCTTCAGCTTAGGGTCTGACCCTCCAAGGACCACAGTGGACCCTGTCTTAGTAGGCTCACCAGCCTCCACAGCTGCCCTTGAACATGTAAGTGGTTTTGGTCTGAAAATAAGGTCTTGCTACACAGGTTTTACTTCAAGTTCTATAAAGTTGGGTACAGATGGTACTTGTTCCTTTATACAAAATCTGTTAAATGCTGTAATACTAAAAAGTGACACAGAGATATTTCTCTTTCTTTCCTTTCTTCCTCAATACATGTGCTGGAAGTAGAATTACAAAAGGCCCTTATGCAGGCTGTACAAGATAAAGGACAAGTGGCAGAGTTTCAATACTTACTCCCTACCTCCTCCTTTTCCTCACACCACCCACCTGTTCGAGTAATTGTTTGCTTGCCCACACCTTTTACAATCTAGTTCTTGTTGAAAATTACCTTTCTTTTTCACATCTATCTTCAGAATATCTTGGTAGGGCACTTTCCCTGGTAAATTGTCTGACAGGTAATTTTTTGGTACATTAGCACTGTAGACGAGGAAGATGCTCGAAAGTAGATTTTGTATGTTATTTGTTTTATTGCAGGGTAATTCATGAGAGCTCTTTAAATTTTAAACCTTTTTAGCCCTTCTGCTGTAAATGGAACACCGATTTCCCATTAGAGGAAGGCCTGTAGAAAGATGTAATTGTGCATTCAAAGATGTTTTGCGTGAAGGGTTGCTAGTGAATGAAATGTCAGCTCCCCAAAAATCTAAAGAAGAGCTGCTTTTAATGCTCAGATTGTTTCCGTGTAAAATGACTTCATAAAAATGTTTATACAAGCTAGGCTCAGAGGAAGTCAAAACTCCTCTGAAAGGTAAATGAAAGAAAAATAGCTGGTTCAATTAGGAAAATTGCTCCATGCTTTTGTATTTAAAAACCTGGCAATTACATAAAATTGTTATTTTTAGGCAGATTATAAAGTGGAACGCTGGGTTAATGAAAGCAACCTACATAAGCTGAATGCTACGGAATGTTCACCCAACACCCAGCATTTGCATGGTCCTCTATATGTCTGAGAGAAACACATGCAATCTGCCTGTGATGCCTTAAAATTCTGCCAAAGAAGAAAAGCTGGGTTTATTGGCAAAAGAGAAAACATAATTGGAAACAACTTCTCTCTTGTTACTTGAGTTTATTTTGGAGGTGAGAGAGAGTTCATCATAAAAAGGTTTGGATTGGAAGGGACCTTAAAGGTTATCCAGTTCCAAGCCCCCTGCCATGGGCAGGGACAGCTTTCATTGGACCAGGTTACTCACAGCCCCATACAGCTTGACCTTGAACTCTTCCAGGGATCTACAACTTTTCTGGGAAACCTGTTCCAGTGCCTCACCACCCTCACAGTGAAGAATTTCTTCATTATATCTAATCTAAACCTACTTTCTATCAGTTTGGATCCATTTCCCCTTGTCCTATCACTATAGGTCTTTATAAATAGTCTTTCCATCTTTCTTTTAATCTCCCTTCAGGTACTGCAAGGTCCCAATCAGGTCACCCTAAAAGTCTTCTCTTTCCATCCCTCTCATCATCTTGGAGATGGAGTCCTCTGGACTCACTCAACAGCTCCATGTCCTTGTGTTTAGAACCCCACAGCTGATAGAAATTCACCAGAGCACATTAGAAAGGTAGAATGCCCTCCTTTGACCTGCTGGCCATGCTGCTTCTGATGCAGCCCAGGACACATTTGGCTTTTTCAGCTGTGAGTGCACATTGCCAGCTCATGTTCAGCCTCTCATCCACCAGCACCCTAAGCCATTCTTGACACTCCCAAGTCCCCTTCCCACCTCTTGATCTGTTCATCCCCCAGCCTGCGTTGATACTGGGAGTTGCCCTGACCCAGATCCAGCACCTTGTACTTGATTTCATTAAACCTCATAAGATTCCCATAGGGCCACTTCTTGAGCTTGTCCCAGTGCCTCTGGATGACATCCTGTCCTTCAGGTGTGTCAACTGCACCATGCCATCCTCTGACTACAAATGGTGACAAGCTGTAGAAAGGGAGAATGTGATGTATACATTGGTATTCACAGTGTTCTTCTGCAAATGATCTATGTGTTTATTCCACACTGTAATTCCCTAAAAGCTTAAAAAAAAAAATTCCTGAATTTTGTACCTCCACTGAGCACTCTCTAGTAGGCTACACAACGTTTTTAAGATTTCTCTGTTTGAAAGTCTTGTGCAATGCCATTGGCAGTCGTGTTTTGGGCAAATAAGAGTTGAAGTAGCATCTATGGTCATAATGCTTTTTGTGATTGTTAATGTCTCAGTTTCTGATATTAGGGACAAAGTGTAGATTCTTTCAAATGCAAATGGCATCTGCTTTCAAATCATGGGTTTTTCTAGTGCAATTAAAAGGGAAGAAACTCATCCCTACGATATTAAAATATATAGTTAATACTAGAAGTGGCATCAGAGAGCAGGGTTATAGTGACCCATACAAGAGGGGACTTGCATAGTTCATATCTTAATCTTAGTTGCTAATAGATACAGTGATCCGCATGCAACTTCTGCTTTAAGAAAACCCTAAATTCCTAATTGCTAGATGCTTGGAGATCACAAAGGGGAGAGAATCACTCTATACCTGCCCTATCTCTTTCAATTTTCACCAAGTATTCTCCCTCCCAGCTGTGGTCGAGGACTTCCTTGTCTAAATCATAAATTTTTTAATCTTGTGGATGCTCTCAGTCTTTGGGGTCATGATGAAGCACTCATTTTAATGAGATGGATCATATGCTGGAAGAGAAGCAGACACCATGGACCTTGTTAAACTTCATTATATGTGGCACAGCAAGCAGCTGTTAAATTAGGTGAGAACTTGCCTTGAGTGGAAGAAGAGAGCTTTCTGTGAAGCTTTTCCACATCTCAAGCCATAATATGGATGAATTAGAGACTCTAGAGAAAACAGAAATTCTTTTCTCTTAAATATTTTTTTACTTCTGGAATGAACAGATTAAGGGTTGATTAAGTCACGCTGATTTTCAGCTTAATGAAGGATGTAAGGGTCACAGCAGAAAACTGAGTTCTTTCTGACTTATAGGGTCTGATTACAGCAGTCATCTGGAAAGCATAAGCTATGACGGTACCTCTCTGTTTCCAAGAATAGATTAATATCTATATTGGTTGTTCTGTTGTAGTCTTTTTAAACAGCTACACTGTCTCCTGTTATTACACCCTAGGTATTGTATGAGTGTATTTCCAAAGGCTACTACTCAGTCTAAAGATCAGCATGTAGTCAAATTTATTTCCAGTTGAAAGTGGCACTTATTAGCCACTGGGTAAATGATCCCTCAGAGGCTGCACAAGTGTCTCAGTAGTATGGAGTTGGAGTAAAGAAAATAGAAGGGGTATCTAGAGGGAGCCAGGGTTATTCTTCCTGCCTTGTAGGAGGATCAGAAATCCTTAGAACCTTATCCCTACCAAGGTCTCCTGTCTCCCACAACAGGTACCAGCACCTAATATTTTCCATCATTTCCTGTTCTGGCAGTACAGCAGGATCCACATTCTAATATTTTCCTTTATTTCTCATTGGCTTCTGGCAGACCCCTGCCTTAGGCAGATGGTAAATTTGCCCATGCCTAAAAGATAGCCATGGAGTAGATGTAGGATGTTGACATTCCTTCACACCCTGTTTTTTCCCTAGAGACATTCTTTTCTTCTAACTTAACATTATAACCTTAGAGCTCTAATTCTGTGTCACAAAATCACAGAAATTAAAGCAGATTCACAGAGTATTCTGAGTTGGAAGGGGCCTATAAGGACCATTGAGTCCAACCCTTAACCCTGCACAGGACAGCCCCAAGGATCACAGCACCAAACAACTCTGCCTTGTATACGTCTCTAATTGTGAGGTGACCAACCTCATCCTGTAATGGACCAATGTTGATTTTGCATTGCCTCTTGCCACCAGTATACTTAAAGAATCTCTTCTCACTGCCACACACAATACTGGCCATTCTTCAACTCCAGTTAAGCTTTGGCTGCTTGAATTCTCCCTACAGTGGTGAGTGGCACTTCTGTATCCCTCCCATATCATCTGACCTTACTTCTGCTGAACATACACCTTCTCTTTTTGCTTAACCTGGTCAGGCAAGCTGGCATTCTTCCTCATCTGTTGGACTTCCAACATCTAGGAATCACCTGCTCCTGTGCCCTTAGGAGGTTGTGCTTGAAAAAAGACCAGCACAGATAGAGCCCAGCACATTCAAAAGCATTTTCCCAGAGGACCTCACTCCCCAGTTCCTTGAGCCCAGCTGAAAGGTATTGATGATTTCTACTTTCAGCCTTGCTGTAACTGTTTTACTGATATTGGCAGACAGAAGCAAACCAAAAATACACTCTCCAATTCTGTTGTTCAGTACAGATCCAGATCTAGCCCATATGTATATTTGCTATAATTACAAGTTTATGTAGCTAAACCTTACTCCTGATGTGAGACCTAATATATAAATATGCTACTGCTTGTAGTTTAGTTTTGACTTAACATGTTTTGATTTAAAAGGTAACTATAAAGGGTATAATTCTTTTTAACTGGCAGTCAGAAGTAATCTTGTTTTTGCCTACTTGTTTCCCCATGCTCTTGAAAGTTGTTAGAAATTCTGTAGCTTTCCATCTATGACCTGATTTAGTTGCCAATGGAGTTGACAGGAGCTTTTCCACTGGCTTCATCCAAAACCAGATCAGGCCACAAGAGAACAAATGATAAATTGCATTCAAAAGCTGGATGTTAGCACAGGCATTGGTCAATACACACAGATTCCTGCCTAGGCAGGGTTTGTAATTCAGTATCCTTCCCTCAGTAACACTGGGCTGCCCTCTGTGGTACGTTGAAAGGTGTGTCTCTAGAGTGACACTGGGTTTCACTGTCCATCTGGGGATTTATTTGGGGCAAATGTTGAGACCTTATCAAGGGAACTGTTGGGAAAGGTGTGCGGCCTCAGAGGTGCCTGGACACGAATAGCAGCACGTATTAGTAAACTTTCTCTTCCTTATATTTAAGGCCACCAATTTCACCATCTGTCCCATGTCCTTTTTATGTCCATCACCATATGTCCTTTTTTCTTTTAAATCACTACTAGTAACAAAAGCTGAAATCTTTTTGACATGAGAATATTACCTTTCTTTTATAAAAAATCCTTACTTCTTTGGTCAAATGATGTGCTTAGGTAAATTTCCAAGAGCATATAATTTCAAAATTCTTTACCAAAACAGATTATTCCTTAGTTTAAATACATCTTTTGAGATCTGTTTGTCTTTAAAGTGTTCTTTAACCTATTAAGACCAGCTATCAAATATTTTTCAGCTTCAAGGAGGAAAAATATAATTGAATGTATGAATGTATTGATTTTACATATTGAATGTCTTCTCTTTTTAAACTAAAAGCATTAATTTAATTTATTTTTACCAGGGAACATTTCCCCCATTATCTGCCTTAACAAAAACATAGTCTCACTAATAAATAATTCAGCAGCAGGAGACTCCAGGGCTATCTGTGTAAAATTATGGCATACATTAACTGATACCCTCAGCTAGGCATGAAGTTCTGGGAGATTTATCCTTGACAAAATGGCATTGCTAAGTCCTTGGATGTCTCCTTAAAAACAGTCCCCTGAATTTTTTGGGTCTCTGCAGTAAGAAATTAGCTGCTCCACTGGAAAAACGGGATCTAATATAAGTTTTGCTTTTTTTTCCCCGAGAAGCTTAGTTCGTTCCGATTCCATTAAGGCAAACTGAATATTATATTTTACAGAATCCTTCATCTGAATGAAAATAATTGGGCTGTTGTTTTTAAATTGTTTGTGTGGTGTTTCTTTTACCTTGCTAAAAGAAATATTTTAAGTGTCTGTCAAGCTAAAGGGAAAATACAAAACACTCTCATCACTAAAGAGAAACTATATTCTGTGCCCGAACTGTTAAATTGTCTGTAGGTACAGAATATCCATCATAAATCCTTGAAAGCTTGAGGGTCATACTAATTTCAAATGAAGCCATTTTCTCAAAGATCTTTTTTCAGATCTGAAGATTTTGCTTAAGGAATGAAAAGGCTGAGAATAATTAGTACTGTACTTGCACACACATTACCCTGGCTTAGCTATTAAGCCATTCAGGAGCAGCATCAGCAGTACAGGTACAGCAGTGAAGCTGTACTAACAAACATACATTATTTAGACAAGACTATTTTTAAAACTATTTTATCTTTAAATGTTAAATTTTCAGCAAAATTTCTATGAAGGCTTTTTTTTGCTGCAGGTAGGATTTCAAGCTTTATGGAATTGTGAAGACAAAGCAGAAATTGATGTATACATCTTCTGGTCTCAGTGTACAGCTAAATGTTAGTATGATACACTTTTATTCTGGATTTGGGAAGAGGGGGCTATTTGTATGCAGTATCTCATGGAAAACTTAATGATCATCAAGGCCATATCTGTCCACACACCTGATACTGAAACATCATACAGGCAAGATATACAGAGACTGGCTAGGGAAATATTTTATTATTGATGTATTTTTGGTGGTGGAATTGGTGTGTTTTTTGGCTTTTTTGGTTTCCTTTTTTTGCGGGTGGTGGGGTTTGGGGTTTCTTTTAATGATGAAAAACTGAAGTTAATTAATTTAAACAAGGTCACATCACACAGGAAAATTGGAGAAGGTTCAAATATTAACCTGGATGCTCTAATGAGTCTAATTATCAATCACGTAAACTAATTCTCAGTGTCAACTGCAAAAAAACTCTGAAAACCTTCCTCATAAGGACTTTGAGCAGTAGGCCAAAGAACTCATGATTCAGTGCTCCTATTCAGTTTTCAAATTAGTTTATCTTTTGAAATTAGTAGTTGGAAAGAAAATTTTGGAGCATGTAATCACTCAGGGAGAGCCAGTGGTAAAAAGGTGTTAGAAAACCTTAGAACTTAGTCATGTTTTGATTTTCTAGGGCATGCAGAACTTTCCAGAAACATCCTTTCAACCAAAAAAAAAAAAACCAAAAACCCACCTCCTGGTCATATGAAAGACTAAAAGCAAAGTTAACTAGATCAGTACCTAGTTTTAGCTTTAACTTTCTCTTGACAGAGAAGTTGCATATCCCTTTTGTTGTCCTACATCCAGAAGACATAGTTAGTTTTATTTGTTCTGGCTACTATGAAAATATCTGGGGAGTCCTGTTCTGTTTCTGCAAAAGCACTTGATGGAGAAAATAAACTCTTTCATTCACAAGTATTTGCATGTGCAAGTGTGATGTCTGTTTCCTGTGTTACAGACAGCAGTAAAGGCTTCTCTTGCTCCTTTCCTTGTTGAAAAGGAATGGAAAGGGGACTAAGAAAATATAAAGAAAAGCTGCTATCTAACAAAGAAATATTTCAGGGCAACAGTGGCGTGAATAAGCAGTTATTGAAGTGAGAATTTTCAGTTGCTCTTCTTAATTAGGTGTTGAAGGTAAATTGATCCTCAATAATATGAGCTCAAAAGCACTTTGCCAAATCACTGTTTAATGCATGAATTGCAGACCAAATGAATGTAGTGTAGAAAAACTGACAGTATGTCCAGTGACAAGAAAGTCTATTAATTTGCCATTTGTAATGGGAAAAATACATTCTTTCCAAATTCATAAAAATGGAGCCCAGCTGGAATAAGGTTCCATATATGTACAATCTACAGCTGTGATTGTGCATAAACGTACAATATTTGTTATTTATTTCCTCTTACATTTTATTATTAGTAATGTTTTTAAGTTTTTGAGTTCAGGAAATTGCACTTGTCTCACCCTGACCTGTGTAAGAGGAGGACTAGCAGCATGTAACTCAGACTCTGTAAGAGCTTGGAACATTGGCCAAAAAGAAGCCCAGACCTTTCTTTTGCTGGATTCTAGATCTGAACCCATTTTTGAATGGAAGCCTAAAATTACTCCTAAATTTTCACTCAAAACTATTCTGAAATGCACTGTCCTTGAGAAGTTTGAAATAGCCCACCACTCAGCTTCTGGTTTTTCACAAGAGCTGTGAAAAGTTTTCATGTAGAAACAATCCAATTTTGGGTGATAAAAAAAAAAAGTAAAATTAGGTTCAAATTTCATTTAAATAATTACTAATATTTTACACTTGAGTGTAAGATCTACTGTGAAGTGTTAATCTCAAAATCTTTTGGAAGAAACATAAATGTGTTTTCCTTAAAGTTCTAGGTAAATGCTGTCCAATTTTATCATGTATGGATCAGACATTTCAGGCTTTGTTTTGTTTTCTCCTTCCCATTTCTCTTCCCTTAATTATCTCTTCACTTTGCTCCATTTGCTTCTGATTAAAATATAGATGAAGCAGTGCTCTCAAAAGGATAAAAAAAACTAAGATTCTGATCCTTTCCTCAAGTAATTTCTTTTGTAGGTAGCTTGCTCAGTGATGTGTGGATTGTTCTTGTCACCCTCCGCTTTTGCAGCTCTCTTCTTTCTGGCTGTCAAATGTCAAAAAGCACAACTTTGGGCAATGAGCCAGCACACAGTGTATGCAGCCAGAGCCCTCTACCCCTTTCAGGAAGAAGACAAGGCATTTTGAGGAGTAGCAGCAGAAGTTAATACTTTCATTTTTGGAAAACTCTCTGCTGTACCCTGGGTCCTCAGAGGAAAGGATAAACAGCATAGAAACCAAATTGTCTCTGCAAATATGAAAGGTTGAACTGACCTCTGCAGGAGAACTTCTGTAAGGTCTAAGACTCTGGAGAACCAGCTGGTCCTGCTTTGTCAACTGTAAAGGCACAGTGCTGTTGAAAATCATCCCTGGCTGCGATTTACAGCTGGTAAACTTAGACTGAGCCCTATGCCAGAAGCAGGGCTGAAAATCAAGTTCTTGAAAAGAAAATATTTGAGTTTCAGACAGTGAGACCTTCAGATTAATTTCAAAATGTATTAAGAACAGAAAAATGTGAGGTTTGAAAATTAATTTTTCCTTTTTCTGTTTTTGTGTTCTTAATCAGTGGGCTATGCTGATTGATTGTGGGAGGATACCTAGTAGAGAGACTCTTCCACAGATGCTAGGGTGTTCCTTGTCTGCATTGGTGAGAGAGGCATCTCTCATCTGGCTGATCCATTGGCCAGGTGTGGGCACATTCATCACAAAGATGCTAAAACACTCCATTTTTGAAGCATGTGTGATGCTCACCACAATGATGTGCCCAATTCTGAAGGTATTTAAGTGTCTTTGGGTATTGCTTATGGAAACTGAGCAAAACATAGGTCTGTAAACCATACTTTTTTCTAGGTGGTCTGATACCCAGCAGTAATACTAGACAGGGTACCGTGTAACTGATGTAGTTGAAGACTTATTTAGCAATGGAGCAAATATTTGTGCTCAGTGACAATAAATTGCAGTATTGTTGTGATGTTATTAGAAAAGCTAAGACATGGAAGATTATTTTTTCCCTCCCCCACAAATTACATTTGACTCACCTTCATTGCTTCAAGTGGGACCCAGGATGGATATTTTGTATTTGGCAGACACTAAAAAATCCCAATGTGCACAATACCTTTTTCTCTTTCTTTTTCTTTCTTTTGGGGGGCAAAAAAAGGGAAGGTTTAGCGCGTGTGGGACATAAGTGTGGGACTCACAGAACGTTTCCATTCAGAAGAAAATGCAGGTGCAAGAAACAGACGTAGGCAGTGATATTGATGCATGCCTCAGGAAGAGCTAGGAATTTGAAGAAGTTGTTAGGTTCTGTGTAGCCATGTTCCTCCTGGAGTTGTCCACTGTCTTAGAGAGGGTAATAATCTACAGGGAAGAATTCGGGTACAAGGGAATTTTTCTGAATAAACAAATGAAATTAAACAACCCATGAAGTTGAAAGTACACATCACAAAAGTAAAAGATGGAGTATGCTGAAGTCTCCAAGAAACTCAGTAAGAACAGGATATCAGGAACTTCTTTACTTGATCATTGCTGTCTAGAGTGTCAATGTGATTAGCAACACAAGCATTTTGGGGCAGAGCTTTGTTCATTGACTCAGCTCTGGGGGTGATTGAAACTGTGTGACAAATTAACTTTAGTATCACGTATATCAAGTTGGACCTGTCATTTCTGGGCAGATCAGCTGTGTCCTGAACATACACTGGGAGTAGACTTGTTGCATGCACCATGTGACATGATGCATGTGACCTTTGCTTGCTGGATGGGGACCTTATTGATCACACAGGCAGCACAGGAGGCTCAGAGTATCTATCTGGTGCTGTGGGAAGAGGCTGTGCTGGTGATGGGTACCATTTTGAGCAAAGCAAATATGTCTGACATCAGACTGCATTGAGCAGATGTGTCACTAGAGTTGGCTTTGAGTCCAGCAGTACATTCTTTGGTATTTCACAGGTACTGTGGCCACCATAAGTTATTTGATGGAGTTTTGGACCTCCAAAGATAGGCCTTTAAAGTTTGAGGTTAGCAGTAATGGGGGAGCCCACCTGAGATGTCTCCCTTACTAGGCAAGTATCCATTTCTGCTGTTGCTCAGGACAGCAAGAGTCTGGAGAATCACCCAGATAGTGAGCAAAGTGGGGTTAGAGGGTGGGGACAGGATGGCCCTGAAAGCTCATCGGGGAGTGTCAGGCAGGAGACAGTGCTGAAGGGTGTTAGCAAAGGAAGGCAGCAGCCATCTGAAACCCACTGCAGGGGGAGCAGCTTCAGAAATCTCCAGGAAAGATAAATCAGTGTGTTGAAAAGGGACTTCCTTTGAGGGGCGGAGAGTAACCATAACTATCTGAGGGTGACAAGCTGTCAGGGTGAGCAAGCCATGGTTTCAAAACAGCAAAGGGGGATTTTGTGAGTGGAGAATCGAAAGTGAAATTGGAAGACTTTGTGGATGAAGAATTAACAGGGGTGTGCGTTCTTATTGACAGATCTTTGGTTTAGGTTAGTGCCAAAGGGAAACTTTTGGTTTAATTAACAACTGTGTCTGCACTTAGAATGTACTTACTTTCCTAATTTATATGTTCATTTTTGCCTTTGTTGCTGTTCTTTGATTAAAGCTATTTAATGCTGACATCACTTTTTTTTTTAATGTGTCAACCCACTGTGAGGAAACATAATGGGAATTGGTCAGTATTGCTTAATTGTGAGTCACAAACATGAGCCACATGTATGGCTCACACAGGTTAACAAAATGAATGTCAGGTTTCTGAAAATAGCACTCACATGTAACCATCATTCACTGTGTAACCAACATGCAGTATGTTGCTTTTACAGTTTTTTAAAAAAATGTGTCAAAATTGGCTGACTTGAGTAAAAGAACCTTTACCAATAGCTTGACAGCTCTGCTGTAATTTTCAAGTAAATTAAGATGCTAATTTTGGGGGTTTAAAGTAGTAAAAACCTGGAGTATGACAACTTGAAATATTAGTAAGATTAATGGTAAGTTTTGATAGTCTTTGCTTGTGAATTTTAATGTCTTGCTGCAAACAGCTCTTCAACAGAGTTCTAACTTATCTTTTATGTTCAGTTTTATGATGGCAGTGCCAAAATGTGAGTGAGATGCCTAAGAAGGGTTAAGGAGTTGTGAAAGATATGTGCTCAATGTGCTCAAAAATTTAAGAACATTTTGGAAGCACGATAAAAGTAAAACCTATGCCCCATAACACTTTACTGAGTACAAACAAGAAGTTACAAATGCAGGTCATACTCATTGCTTTTTCACAGAGTGGAAAAAAAAAAAAAAGAAAATGGAAATAAGAAATGTATGGTCTGTCCTCAATCCAGATCCTATTTACTACAGTGATATTGCTGTTGTGATTATACAGCCTAGATGCTGGCTTTCTGAGTAAGGGAGAGCATCCCTAAAAATAACTGTATGGTGTACTAGTTCAAGTGTTTTTAGAATTTGACCCAAACATCTATTCCCTGAAAGATATATCCAGATCAGAGGAGGAAGAGAGGTGAAAACATATGTTTTGGAAATTTTATCTCTGAAAGACAGAAACAGCCCCTACTAAATCCTACTTCTTGCACATATAAAAAATTGTACTCTATTTTGTAATTTGCATCATACAGAAAGAGCTCAAATTTGGTATTTGTCTGTTGAAGGGGTAGATGATTTTAAGCCATGTAGCATTTAAATCAGTCATGCTTTTTTGAGTTTTCTGCTGTGTAGTTTAATTGAGAACTTCAGAAGAGAACCTTGTTCTTTGAAATAGTCAACCTAGACCTTGGAGGTCTCAGTAATATATATCAAGCCATAGTTGTAGCAATAAACAAATAGGGATGGAAATATCATGCTTGTTTTACTGATTCATTTTCTTACTTTAGCTGCTCTTTGAAATAAACTTGTTTGCTTGTCTGTTTTTCTCTGGCCTGAACATTATAATGTGGAACAGTGTAATGTGGGAGCACAAATTATCTACAAATACTTCATACTGTGTAAAACTATTTTCTTGACTGAGTCCTTGGCCCTGAACCTGGACCTTATTAGCTTCAATATAAAGACCAACTAAAGGTTATAATGGCTGAAAAGGTCAGAGGATGATTGTTACAAAAATTACCTGAAAGCCTTTAATCAGATAATAAGTGCTTCTTTTTAAATTTAGTAATTAAATTTATCATTAATCTCTTAATGGTCAAATTGCTCAGTTTGTCCTTTGCACAGACCCACTGACTTCACCTGTACCCTTAAGTATTATGCAGATGAAAACCCAATAATAGTGAAAGAAAAATTTTTCATTTCTATTAGTAAACATTAAATCACAAAATTAGTTCAGTGGCTGTATTCTTTGTATTGGGAATTTGAATATACTGGCAATGACTGAGGAAACAACTTCTCAATGTTTATTTTATAGTCATAGACTCTCATTAATTTTTTAGTATCTCTGATGTCAGGGTTCAAGGTTCTTGTCTTTTGGTTATTAGCATGGCTGATTCATGCTTTAGGAATCTCTAAATAATAAGTCAGGTTCTGGCAGCTGCTTTAATCTTTTCTCCTGCTGAAACCCTCCTGGTTTTAATGTATAATGATGAAGGCTTAAAGCTCCATCTTTTTCTTCCCCTGGGGAAGTGCCCTGGATAGTTTTAGTGTTATGTTAGATATCCCTTTTGTTTTCAGACAGTAGTAGTGGTTTGAAAAGCTTTTGGGTTTGTGTGAGACAAGTTTCTGATACTCACTGGTGTTTTTGGCTCCTGGATACCACTTCTTTTAAGCATCACCCATAACCCTGGGAGGTTGAGGACAGCATCAGTAGCAGAATTCATGGTCATTAAAGCAACAGCCTGTAACCTCCTGCAAAACCTAGGCAAGCAGCGTGAAATGCATCATAGTTTTAAAAACATCTCAAAAATTTGCTTTCAGATTTCACTCTTGATATGACTACTTTCAGACCTAGTTGAATGTTGCTGGTCAAAGCGCTGCTGTAGCCATGCAACCTGATGATATATTAGCTGTGCCTGAGGGATGAGGGAGAGGAAACTCCTAGTTTGCCTCTTTATTCTTTTGTAGAATGCAAACCACAGGCTTCAACTCTCCTGCTGCTGGTCAGTAGTATTACCTGACCATTATACACAATATGGAAATAACATATGCTCTGTTTCTGAAGGGTGAAATGGAAGCCTTTTTCTTCATCTACTGTGTTGTGGTACAATGCACTCTTATCTATGAGTAACGAAATATTGTTGGAAAGCAATATTATGTAATTTTTAAAAGTCTCCATTACAAATGTATCTGTAAAACAGAAGAACGAGAAAGTAAATTGAATAGACAATTTGCAATGTGTCTTTATGTTATCTGTGGGGTTACAGCATATATAATGTGTTATTACACATGCAAATTGAGTGTCTAGTCATTTGCTTCTTTCCATCTTTCCTACTGTTTATTAGTTGGCATTCTCTTATATGAGTCTGTCATGGTTTGAAAAAAAGACCAACTTTTTTTCCTTCTTGGAAAGATTTGGTTTTCCACTTCTGCCAGGGCAGTTTCCAGCAGAGGTGAGGAGCCCATGGATTGGCTAATTTTAAGATGGGCACTTCATGTAGCCACTTGAACATTGAAAGCGTCTTTGCAAAACTTACATTTTTAAGAGTGGGAAGTTAGAAGCTCTTCTTGACTTCCGTCCGCAGGGAAGGGAACATCTCTGCGCCCGGCTGGCCGCTCTGGGCCTCAGGGCCGTGCCGCTGCGGCCGGGTCCCTGCCGGCTCCCCCCCTCCCCTCTCGGGCAGTGCTGCTGCTGCTCTGGGGCTGCTTTTGCTCCCCCTCCCTGCCTGAGGGAGAGGAGAATGGAACTCCAGGAGGGGC
>VZTR01003465.1:3577-55495 GCA_013400775.1 Chaetops frenatus
TTTGGTACAGACACATTATATTTTATATATATATATTTGCTGAAGCTTGCATGCACACTAAATAGATATGAACATAAGTCCTCTGTTTCTGTCCCCACTGCCTAGTGGTTCATAAGGCTGTCAGCTCTCACAGAAGTACAGCTTTTTCTCTCAAGCAGCTGTAGCTTGTCTCGCTGTGACCCGGCTTGATCCCTCTAGCTGGCTTTAGGCAGTATTTTGAAATCTGCTTTTAAAACTGAATAGCGCAGCAGCCATTTGTGGGCATATATTGGAATGGTTCTGTACTCGTCTTCTGCTCCGCTTGCCAAAAAATCACATGGAAACTAAGCTTATTAATATAAAGTAATTTACTGCATGTTTACCATTCTCAATCTTTCCAAAATGCACACACTGTCATTGTACAATACCTTTGCTGTTTAAAACTGCCTGCAAGATACTGACAAAAATTGCTGCTGTTACAACCCAGGTCCTCACTTGCTGTAAATCACTGCAGTTAATAGGGCAATGCCAATTTCTCCAAGAAATTATGAAAATACAATTTTCCAACAGAAACTGCTTATTCAACAAGATCAAAACATTTTGTGGAACATACCGACTTCAATCAAACTCCATTTATAAAAGAAATCAAAGTGAAGTAGCCTTTTACCTCATTAAAAGATAGCTTTTTGATTTTTTACTTTGAAATTTAGATGAGGAATTAGAATATGATACTTTAAAACATGTTCAGTTCTAATTTAGTAAATGAAATATTTTCACAAATATGTACTTCAAGAGATATTTTGACAGCTGGCAGTTCATTTGGATGCTGAATTAAGTTCATGAATGGTGTGAATTCCTGCACATCTGAGGACTTTTGCTAGGCATTTGGGGATGCAAATCAGAAGCCATTATCACTGATGACTTCTTGGCATTTTTTAAATGTAGCCAATGAAAGATTAGGAATGGAGAATCAGTTTGTCCCTAAGGTAGAAATGGTCCCTGTGGTATCTTATAGTGGGGAAAGTGTGGGGAATTTTGCATTTCATGTGATATAAAGCATACTTGCATACCTATGTCTAAATGGCTATGCATTTATGGATGAAAATGATGCAAGATTCCTTTCAGATTTATTTCTGTATGATATAAACACACAACATGATAATAATGTCTTTAAGTACAGGTAATGAAACTTTATTAGCCTGTGATAGCTATGTCAATAAAAATGTGAAGGGTGTGCAGCTGTTCTGAAATAAGCTTTGAATTGTGTGTGGTAACGGAATTATTGCCATCTTTGCTGGGTAACAACACCCATTGTAGAATCACCGGAGCTTTGACAAAATGACCAGGGAGTTGAAACTCTGGCTCACGATTTCCTGCTTTGCTGTCAAACTGTGCACATTATTTTGGAAGAGAAGGGTGAATGCTGGACGTGAGACTATGGTTTAGCCAAGTGGATGATGGGGAAGGTAGGAGGCAAGCCAATGGAAAACCTCTTTTGGGGAGTATTTGCTGGGGACTGCTTATGTTAAGGCCATGGAGGTGTTTGGTTTCAGTGCTTCCCTGGAACTGAAAATCCGATTATGAGATGGGTGAGCAGNATTTGTACTGTAGCCAGGAATGGTCATGCTGTAAGAAACCTTGGAAGCACCAATGAAGTTTGTGGTAGCTGCTCCTGCGATCCTTGGANAATCTGACAGCCAAATAGGAAACAATAAATTTGGGCTATAAAATCAGGCAGTGAATGCTCTGGTGTTGAGCAATGCTTGAATCCCACATACTACAGATGATTTGTGCATTACAACCAACTAGTAATCACACATACAGCTTTTTGAAAATATCACCTAACGTGATGGAATGTATGTGTAACTATTTGATAATGTTTATAACTTTGGACAGTGCTATGTACCTGTGGCCCAGGTCCATTTCTGTGCATGGAGATGTGACTGCCCATCTGTCCAGGCTCTCCTTTTCTATTGGTTTGTCATTAGTGTGGTGTGGGTATTTCAGAGGGGAACACTGCTATTTCTGCCCTCATGTTATTCCATCTCCTGCTGTTCACCTGTTTCTGGATCCCTCATTGCTGCAGCCACACAGTTTTCTTTTGCTTTCATAACACCAGACTAGTTGACAGCAGGGCAGGATCCAACCCAAAATATAAGTAACACCACAGTGTAATGAGAAGTATAACAAGTTTCTTCAGAACTACCATGGATGAATTTCAGATCAAATTGAATTGAAATTCTAATGCTGAGTCATACCCACATGTAAGTCTGGCTGAAACTGGGTACCATGAGAAATGAAAGCTGCAAGTCAGTACAGCTCATTTCAGCACTGAGTTCCCATTAATCTTAAACATACACAATTTCTGCATTCTTTTGCAGGAAGGAAAGAAGTAAAACGCTGTCTGAGTATATTTACACATATATTTGCAGTCACATTTTTTTACTTTTAAACATACTGTGGAATTCAAAGTTCACAATACCAACCTGTTTTGCTAGCAAAACAAATTACTCAAGAGCCCTTTCACTGTAGGGAATTTTTCTTCCTGAAGAGAACAAATCTGTTTTCGTTCCAAGTACAAATTAAAGAGCAGGAGTTGCGTTACTGTTGGCAGATGAAAAGATGGCTTTTTCTGTGCTGTATGCTGATCAGGGTTTAGAGTATGAAACTGACGTTACATCAATTGTTTTAACCGATTCCTAGGCAGAGCAGATTTTTCCCCTATGTTACACCTTTTCATTACAGAGAGCAAAGTATCTGCTTTACAATTCAACTTTGTTGCATGTTTAGATACTAGAAAGATAAACGAATTTCTAGAAACTTTGCTAGGCTTAGTAAGTAGAATAAAAAACCACTACCTCATTCTTTGTTTATATCCAGGTAAAGCCTCTGGATATTATCTAGAGTTGTTAAGTGATTTAGAATATTTTAGCACATCTTTGCAATTTTTCCATTCCTTCAGGTTATACTATTCATTAAAACTCAGTTCATTAATTTACTACTGTCTGTGCATTCTTTCTAAGTGGCAGCACTAATATTCAAAGTTATTAGTTATTGTTTTCTTCCAAAGTATTTTGTTGTCTCAGCTTTGTACAAGCCAAACACTTTAATTGCCACTTTTAATCTTTCAAAGTGCTTTGCAAAGATGAATTAATGAATCATCATAACCCCCTTATTGAGCAGGTACAGCTGTAGTGGGCATAAATTGCAGGACTCTGTGCTTTGACCTGAGTGCCCAGTTATCTCCCACATGGGTGTTGTATCAGGAATATGTCAGAGGATTTCAGACTTTTAGGTTCTCCAATTTCCAGTAATTTATTTGGAGGAATACAGAGGCTCTGGCTGCAGAGCTGAGCTAGCCTCAGGTGGATGTGTCCCAGAAGAACAGGGTCACTGTGGACAGTGGATAGAGGCAATGATCTCTGTCTTGGAGCCCTTAAGGTTTAAGATAATGTAGTGATACCCTTTTCTGTGACATCAAATATTCTAAATTTAGTGTAACTCATGCCCCTGCAGCTTTCATTTGCTCATAGTGAGAAGCACATTTCTTCCCCTGGGCTTCCTTGCCCATAATTTATTTGGGGGCCTGGACACCCTGGTCCTACAGTGGCCAGCCCCAGGGGCTGAGAGGTTCACCTAGGTAATAAAAATCAATCTGCGTCAGCAAAAGCCATTTCCTTTCCTTCTCAACAGTAATGCTTGCACCCAAAGACTGCTGGGGGAGCCTTCTACGTGAAATGCAGTTTCTTGTTGAAAATCAAATTGGAAGCAATTGTGCCCTATAAATCTTTGACTAAAAAGATAGGTTGTCAGTTTTATCGAAGTTGCACTGCAGAATAGCCCTAAACAGGAGTTTCTAAAACCCTACTTCATATTCTACAGATAAGGATAAATTATAAGCCTCCTTGCCATATATCTCTGAAATATAATGTACCTATGTCTGTAACACAGGCTATAAAATGGAAATGAGATAGCCAGCACTGCAGTGTTTTTCTGATGTACTGTGAGGTTATCCTGGCAATATATCTCAAAAACCTCCAGCAATATTTTAAAAGATCAGCAAAGTCAATTTGCATAATTTGGTATATAATCTTTTCATTTTTCCTAATGGCTGAGGAATAGTGAATAAAATTTCACACCATTTACAATAAGAACAAATAATTTAATGTGTGAAAATGCCACTGTTATCTGTTACACAAGGACCAAGGCGAGTACACCATACGTGCGACTTTCAGAAACCTGTCAAAATTATCTTGGGCTTATACCTTGCACGTATAGTGGAGTTACAACTGGAAATTATTGAATTACCTCTTTGTCAAGCTGAATGGATATGGAAATCTTGTGGTTGACCCTTGACATTTTCCTATATTTAATTAATTAGATTCAGCATTTAACGGTGTACGTAGCTTGGATTACTGCTGTGGCAAATGTATGCAAGTTCTTTATAATAAATGCTGGTTTCTCAGTGTTGGGGTTCATAATTCAGTGGGACTGCCAACCATGAGACCTTTATTTTTAACTAGGTCTTCACTGGATGAAATCTGTTTTGGCTTCATTTTTCATAAAGAGTTAGGATTTCCATATTTTACAACAGACATTTGGATAAAAAATTTTAATTATTATTCTGTGAAGATTTTCTTCTTGGTTTTGTGGGGGAAGAATTGAATATTTGCAAAACTGCAGACTTCAGAAATAATTAGCACCAACTTCAAATTCAATGTTCTGCTTTCTCAGCAAGTCAGAAATAATTTCTTTCATTTTGAATGAAATTGTCTGATTTGGGGATGAAAAATAGAAAATGCCATTTTGAAGGGAAAAGTCAATACCTCTGTTTTAAAACATGACTACAAACTTCTGACTTGGGCTAGACTTTAGTCCTAAACTCAGAGAGATTGACTCCATGTTTTCTGTTAATATGCTAGGTGTCAGAAAACTCTAATCAGCCTCTCAACCAGGTAAATCTCTTCAGTTCTTTCAGCTGCATTTGACCTATCGATATGACAGGCTGTCTAATCCACAGATATTTCTTCTACATCTACCTCTCTGGAAATATTTGTTCAGGAAGTTAAATTTATTAACTGATTCTTTCCAGCTCTTGAAAGCTGATCAATTCGTTGGACTCAAATTATATAAATTCTCATATGTTATCTTTTCATCTCATTGATCCCCATATTATAAATTTCCTCTATGTGTATTTCACTGGGGCTTGTGTTGAATGAGACCAGACCAATTCAAACCAGAGGTCCGTATTTTGTCTTTTTTATTCGTGTTTTGTGAGGGCTTCTATAGCTGCTGTTGCCCCCAAGTTACTGCTGTGCTGCAGGGCAGATATGACTGGGTAGGTGTATTCCAGTTCTGCCCAAATAAGACTCTAACAACTGACTGTGCAAATGTATTTGCTACAGAACTGTGTTCATTCTTGCACACAGTCACAAACTGGGAAACAATGCCAGTCTCATTCTTTTCATAGAGTCCTATAATTCGTTATATATAAGGATATTGCAATTTTCTTCTTCTCCCAAAAGATCATTTTCACAAACTGAACCATGCTTGGGAAGATATATCTTGGATATCTCCAAAGCAAACAAATATAGATAGAATATATTATGTTTTTCTCCAAACAAATACAGAATATATTTTTTTTTCTCCAGCTAACTATATTGACAAAGCCTTATCTGCTCCATAATGAAAACTTTTGGTGACTCAATTTATCCTTAAAAAAAAATAACCTTCCTAACTCTTTTAACACATTTATTAGTTTGTCTCACCCAGAGTTGGTATGAATACTAAAATGTGAAGGTTATGTTGATGTTCAGTCCTTGTTGAAAAGTGTCTTCACGCAGTTAAAACTTATTTTCCTTCTACTTCATCTTAAAACTAGAGATTTGGCAAATCTGTGCTGTAAGGTCCAATAAAGGAGTGGTCTCAGACTGAAGGATCTTACTGCATCAGCAAAATATCACCTGCATATTTAATGTTCCTCTGGTTTAGCTTTGCTGTTGTCTCAAACCGCTTTTTCAGAGAGCTTCTCCTGAAGGAGCAAGTGCAAGCACTGACTGAAATGAGAGAGGGGAATGCCCTGGCCTCTCTTCCTCATCCCAGAACAGCAGGGTCAGGCACGCCTTGCCACTGTCCCAGAAGACTAACCATCGTTTTTTTCATATATTTGATTTGCCTTGTTGGTCCCAAGCCAACCCTTTTAACTGTAAAAGAAGGGGTAACCTCTCATCTCGTGAGATTACGTCTCGTGTGAATAGTGGAAGTGCTCAGCATGTGCCCTGTTGCCTTGTAGTCCAGGAGGCTAGATCTGCATGTGCTGCTGTCTCATCATGCACAAAGTCCCCAGCTGTCATCATTTGCACCTAGCTGATGCCTGCTGTATCAATACCATCTTGCATCTGCTCTGTGGGTGTTCTCTGCACAGTCACTAATTATTTCTTCAGCACCATATGTAGCCATTTCTGTGTCAGTGGTGTTTGCTTCTTGTTTCTGGCCTCAGCTGGTGGATGTGGAAAACAGGTTGTACTTCACTAACACCTGTGGCTGATGAGCTTGACTCTGATCCTGGTGGTAGTACTGCCACAGGTTACAGGAGATGATCCTGGGGTTTTAATGGCATGCTTCTTGCAAAAGCTTCTTAGCCCTGTGACCATACCCTTCTTGACACTACCCTTGTACAGGCAAGAGTCCTGAAGAGGACTGAAACATCTCCACTGTTGCTTTCAATAGAATATGTGGTTTGATTTATACATCATTTTTGCTAATGCTGTGTTTCATTTCATCTGGCAGAGCACATCGATGTGTGTGAGGAAATCAGTGGGCTTCTTCCACGTGAATGACCACTTGCTTTTTTCACTTTGTGAGTGATTTCCTTGTTAGTGGAGGCAGAACTGGAGTTTGGGAAATGAGCAGACACCGTGCTGTCCTACAGGTGCAGGAGATGGAAGGGACAGGACGGTGCACGAACTGGGAAATCGGCCTGTATCTACATCTGTTCTGTTTCAGACATCATTCCTTGAAATTCATCAAGACTGGAATGTTTCCATTAGCTGAAGCCAAAAGTCTCTTGTTTGACCCACAAATGAGGAAGTCTGGGGGCCACCAACTTTCCAGAACCCCTAAGGCACAGGCCAAAATCTTTGTGCACCTGAGATTCATTCAGCTGATTTCTGCTATGAGTTGGAAAGGGGAGCTGTACCTGTAGTTGCTGGGTGGGATATCCATGGCAGCAGCTTCCTGGAAGTCCCACCACCCTGGTGTGGAGAGGCGCTGGCCCATTAATGAGTTGTGGAGGACACTGGATGCTGGACTCACCAGCCTCTTCTGACTTAGATCTTCACTTGGGAGCAGCTTTCTAGGGACATGCTGGCCATGTCAAACTCTCAGCCTGCTGAGAAATTAGTCTTGTACAGATTTAGGGAGGATAAGGCATCTGGGAGGCAATAATGAAATTAACAAAGAGCTGCAAAGGCCAATTGGTGGCAAGTAACACAGGGAGGTGAGGGGCTTGAGCATTGAGATTTTGGGCTAAGCTGGTAAAGCTGGTAGATAGCTACTTCTGTGAGTTTGCAGTTAGTCCATGGACTGTGTCACAAGATTTCTTGAAAAGAGTTGTATCTTTTGAATATAAACTTTCCGAGGAGCTTTTTGGGGCTGCTTTTTGTCTTTTGAATGCACTTGTGTGATGCAGAGAAAGGCATTAATGAGCCATACATTGAAGAAATTCTTCTTTTGAGACTTTGGCTCTCAGGGATTTCTGTACAGCAAATAGGAGTGGCAGTGGAAGGAATGCATGGAAACACAGTGTGCTTAGAAAACCTTGCCAATATTAAGTTTCATTGAGAAACCATATTGGGAGAGAACATGTTGTCTAGACTTTACTCCCTAGCCGCAGAGTGCAGATGTGAGTTAAGAGAAAACCTCTGAATTATCTGAAGGTTTGAAAAGATCTCAGTTAATTTGGCCAGTTTGTCTCTGCAGGTGAAACACAGATCTTGAGCATATAAGACTGGCTTTATTTGAAATTTCATAAGGTGGGGGAAATGCAGAAAATGGATCCTGGCAAATTACTTAAGCCAGGTCTACAAAACCTAGCGAAATCTAGTATTGGAAGAATCTGAGATGGCTCAAACCCTGCACAGGTGGCCCTGCTCTGTGCAAGCATTAGTGCAATGCATAGATCCAGGGAGAGGCTACCACTGCATTTGAAGTGTTATTCAGCAAACAGGATGGTGTGCCAGAACAAGAAAAATGGCCTGTCAGCCTGAAAGTAAAGGGACTCTACTTATTAATTTGAAGTTGGACACAGGTTCAGAAGCCAACATAGTGCCAGAAACCATGTTAGCATTGCAGAAGTAACTACAGATGGTTGAGAGGAAATAGTTAAAAATCTAGGATGGCAGCTGGGGTCTGGCCTCTGCTTTAGAAATGAAATGAAAATATGAACCAAATGTGTAGCTAACAAGGTGAAATAGATGCAGTTTGTAAAAGCATCTGAGAATGGATCACCCTATGGGTTAGAAACAAAACAAGTCCTTGCTTACATATGGAAAATGCTGCTTTTGCAAGAGTAGAGTAGAGATTTACATACCTGTCCCCTTGAAGTTGTGATCAGACACCTTTCATCAACCCTTCTGCACTCTGCCAGAGTCTGAGCAAATCTGCTTGGGGGTTAAGATGCATTTGAATTGTCAGCCTTTGGCTCAGAGTGATTATGGGTACCCTTGTCACAACATGCAGAAAGTATCTGATTTTTTTCCTCACTAATCAATGCCTCCATCAATACTGCCAAGATGCAAAATTTCTAGACTAGGAAGTATTTCTGGAGGCAGCTAACCCCTCAGGAATGTGTGCTTGAGTATTTTCATACGTTCCCACTTTTACCATGGTAGTTGAGAGAGGAATGTTGTGCAAACATGGAACAGTCACCAAACTCCTGTCTGTTCACCTGTGACCTGTATATCTATCAGTATGTTTCTAATTCAACTTTAGTTTATATGAACATGCTTTTTGTTTGTTTATTTTTTCCAAGTGTATGTTTGTACAGCTAATAGCAGCTAAGTAGCTATTGAAAAGAAAGCTATAGAGATAGACTGATGTAAAAATAAGTTTTCTTTCAGTTCATCAAGCTTCACTTTGAGTGCTGCACTCATACTCTTGCAGAATCAACAGGAATCACACTGTCATTTGGCATTTGGTGAAAACAGCATTTAATTGAAGACCCAACCAGTAGTTACAGATGAAAACTATTCCTTATTTTGCTTCTGGACGCTTTAATCAACCTGCCTGCATGTTTGGATCAATCAGTTTCAGCAGTTCTGTTCATTCATCTTCGTCCTGCCATTCATCTCATGGCAGCAAGGAGAACACTGTGTAATTGAATTTAGTTGAAATCTAATAAGAGGAAAAACTGTGACAAGTCACCTATAATCAGCTCAATTCTGAATTTTCAAAACAAGCATTAGCTTTGTATTTCCAGGAGGAACACACTGGGGGTCCTGCAGAGCTTCAGTGAGAAAACTGGCAAAGAGAGGGAAAAACTAGAGACATGGAGTCTGTTTTGTGGTTTGGTTGCAGATTTTTTGCCATTTATACTCATTTAAAATAGAAATTATCATATCTTGCTTGCTTTCACTCAGCCTCTACACTGTTTGCTTAATTTAGAAGGGAAATCCACAAAGTTTTCCCCTGTGTAAGAGGTATAAAATGACATTTTGTGGTGAGTGTGTGTGTGTGTGTGTGTGTGTTTGGATTTTTAAGGCTAATTTAACAAATCATACAGATGAAATCTCAAAACATTTTCACTGAAGCTGATATAGGACTGGATTTTAAATTTTTCTAAAGTGCTCAGCATTTGATCCACATTTTCGCATGGACTCCCTTAGAAACGATTGCATAGTGTTATGTTCATGGAGTCACTGCTTTTCTGAAAGCAGGATATTAACCACTTGGGTTTCATATGCTGTAAGTTATGTATGTTGTCTTTAGAGTTTCAGCTGATCCAGCTTGACTGAGTATTCCCATGGAGCAGTGGCTTTTTTAAGTCTTTTACCGCTGCAGATCTTTCTGACAGAACTGGAGGACATCAATATAAACAGAAGCCAACTTAAGAATACTCAAAGGATTTCTCACTGCCTACAAATTCTTTACTTTTGGTAGTAGTTTTACACATGAACTGCAAAATATATTCAGAATCTGAATTAAGGGAGGTAAAATTGGGGAAGGAAAGGTCTCTATATACATATGTATGTGAAGGGATTGCAAAATAGTCCATCAAGGACCTATTACAAGGGCTTATAAAGTGTTTGTCAAATAGGATGTTTAATAAGATATCTCTCATCTTGGAGTGTTATTGCAATATATTGCCAAGCTCTTACAGAGTTAAACTCATGGGAAGTGTATGTGTAGTCATTTTTTCAGACCAAATGTAGTGAGGGAAATATGCATCAGGATACAATTCTAATTTTTCCATAATAGTTAGACTCTACTGTCCTCCAAGACAGTAATAGTCACAGTCCTAGGGTGTTAGAGTACATCATGTGTCCTGACTACATGTATATAGTTTAAGCAAAGTGCTTCAAAAATATTATTAGTTGGGCAGAGGAGTAATGAGCCTTTCCTCACATACCTTTTTAAGAAACCTAGGAAAATACCTACTTCTGCTGGGTTTTGACTGCTGTAGCTGTGTCACTGAATAAAAAATGAATATGTTCAGAATGAAGCATTTGGACATTTGGTGATTTTAGGTTACCACATCAATGAGTGTTTTAATGTTTTACAGTTAAGAATGTCTACACAGCCTCCCACTGTGCAGCATTTAACCATGAGGTGGTGCACAGTTTTGAATTGAACCTTCCCAAATTTGATGCACCACATTGCACTGGCAGGTAGAGAAAATGGGCATAAAAAAATGTAGAAGATGAGTCATGTCAGAAGACCATTTTTGCATGTTAGGCACTGCTTTACCAATCCGTGGCCATGCCTGGCTACAGGAAAGGAGCAGCTCTGTGTACAGCCATTTGTCATGGGCAGATGAGGAAAGCACAGTGACAAAGTCAGGTGCTGGCAGACTTGAGTTCACTCTGCCTGGCTGGAGATAAACAAGTTTTGGACTAAGGCTGTGTCCAAGCTAACAAGCCTCATTCAGCCTCTTTAATTCCATTACCTGAATTTCCCAGGTCACACAGCTCTCACAAGCCCCCTGCCTGTTGGGCATCTTTCACAGCAGTCAGTCACTTCAGGTAGTAGGGTAACAGTAGGGCACAGTAAGTTGTAGGAAATTCTTTTCTGTATCTAGAAATGAGATTCTGAGATTGCAGGGGTTTTTTTTTAATCATTTGTGTTTTTAAAAACAGGCACAAAAACCTTCTGAAATAACACCATGGGCACAGTAGTTAATTTTCTCCCACTTTAACCAAAAGTACAAATTAATTGTAATTGATTCTTGGTTATACTTCGCATTTCTCTTTTGTAGGAGTAAGGTCTTGTGTAACCAGTCTGAGCAAAAAGTATCCAAGACCTAAACCCTGTAACTGTAGTGTGAGATAGGTAAGAATGGGAGAGTACTACAGGGTGGGCAGTAAGCAGTGCAGTGTACTAATGAGGTCATTGCAATTAGCACAATAAATCCTGGCCAAGTCATAGCAATTGCTTGTTACAAGAAGTTTAATGCATTTTTTCCGTTCGTGTGGAAAAACTGTGGCAAGTGCCTAAGTAGAAATATGGCTTTATTTTGATTTTTATTTGAATGTGTTTGTTTTTTCTTCACTCTAAGTAAATAATCTCTGATTACAGGGTACTTGTGTGTACTTTCCTTGCTGCTTTCTATTAGTGTATTTTTGAAATCACTGGGATGCCTGGAAATTATTTGAATAGAGCATCCAGGATGTTCTCGTAGGCATAAATATTTTGTGGGAATGAGGCTGCTAAATCTTCTTTATCCACTAAATTTGAAACACCCATAGATTATATTCTGAGACAGAACATAATTTAAGGGGGATGTAACAACTCTCATTACATTCCCATTGGTCAGTAACATAAACCACTTTCTAGCTGTGCAAGGCTTCACAAGAATAGGTTCTGGTATTGTATGCGTGAGATGTTATTCATGGTAGTGATTAATTCCTGTGCTTTCTGAAATATTCTGAATATGTACCTGACCTGCACTGCCTCCAGTGTTACAAGTACCCACTTTTCTTACTTTTCTTTGCTCATAACTCACTATAACGAATTCAAATTTTCGGTCTTTCTTTGGGTGACAGAGTTGTCCTCCAACAGGTACAGGTATAATTTTCTACTGGTGAGAACAGACTGCTCCAAAACAGAGAATGTTCATTATAAAAAACCAGGTTTTTTTTAAAATTGTAACTTTTAGCATGCTGCAAGAGGGAGGAGAAGAAAAATGTTTTTGAATGAGATTAGCTGAATTATTCAGGCTGCTACATCCTGGGTGAAACAACTTTTTTTAAAAAAAAATTCTTCCAGCTTCACTCTACTACACTGAGTGTTTCACATGTTCTAACATTTGTCAAATTTTTACCAGGGCTTTCACAGTGTTTCTAGATACTTCTACGTATATCAATAGAGTTTGTCTTCCAGTTATTGTGTTCTTTTTGCCAAATTTTACTAATTTTGAGGTATGTTTTAAACCCTGAAAGGATCATTTCATTATTTAAATGCATCTGCTAATGAAATACTCAGACATCCCCTTTGTAATGCAACTCAGTAGCAGAGAGGTTTTGTAGACCTGGAGAGGGATTGGAAGAAGTGGGTTCCTGATGTAGATTCTTTCTCTCTGTTTATCTGTTTTACACTCAACAGTTATCATTTTCTTAAATCTACACAGCAGGAGAGACTAGGAACAGGAAACTTTTCCTCTCCTGAAAGGATTTATTTCATACCAGCAGCACTTATACATAATACAGTCTAGCAGGAAGAAACCTGGGTCTAGAAAGTTGGTGGGAGTTTAGCTCGTTGCTCTCAAAAAGCCAAGATTTTGTTCTGTCCCTTATGCTTGAATTTACTGTAAACAGCAAAAGCATTCCCACTTATGTATGTGGGGAGGTCTAAATCATTGTAAGTCAGTGCAAACAGGGGAAAACTTTATATGCAGCCTGTCAACAGCAAATGTCAATGGAAGAGCATTAGTAATAAATGTCATGGTGTGCTCTAATTACCTCCTACAGCTCAGCTCCTTTAGGGTAGATGTTCTATCCATTGAGGTCATGCTGTGGTACATATTAATTAAATCTCTTCAGTGTTATCCGCTGTTTCTGGAAGGCAGGAAATGTAATGTGCCAAATAGTGGCTTATCTGGAAGGAAAAGAACATATCCCAAAGCAAGGAAATATCTTTATCTTTTTGAAATAGATATCATCTATTATTAAAGAAAACAAAATGGGTACCTACTGGATTTTCTGCTCTTATTAATAGCATGATTTAGAAATATTGACTAGAAAGAGGAATGGGAAATATGCTCAGACATGAAAGCACAAGGGCCATAGTTGAGTAAATATGTTTTTCTATTAAAATTATGACCCTGTAGAATCGGTGACTAGTGAAGAGAGGCATCCATAAGCATTGGAAAGAAATGCAGCTACAAGCAGCTCTTTGCCCTTTGCTTGGAGAGATTTCGTTTTATCTGATGGAGAAGCAAATTGTTCCAATCTGAAACCCTAAGACCCACTAAAGTCAGCCAGTGAAAAAATGTGAGGCTTCCACTTGATGCATGTGTCTGGCTCAGGTCTCTGGTACTCTTCTCATGTATATTAACACTTCCATAGCCATTTTTAACAGAGCTATTTTTAAGAAGTACTTTTGCTTTTTTATTCAGCTGCAAAAATATATATCTGCACAGGCAAAACCACCTTTTTGCCAGTCAGGAAATAGGATCACTGCTTTTGATGACATGGTAGAAAGTGGAAATTTTTGCAAACTGTCTGAGAAAGGGGAGAATACGCTTTGGTTTTGAGGCAGCTTGCACTCATGTCTTTTAGATTTTAGCAGGAATGCTTCCTAAATTTTTGAGATTTTTCAGAAGAGCAGTCTTCCGTGCTCTTAGAATCACTAAAGAGCAACTTATTCTAGGAGCAGGGAGTTGGTTCAAAGTGGGTGAGAGTGGGTGCCATGGTTAATTAACAAATTCTGTATATTCCAAGAAAAATGAGTTAGCAGCACTGCAGTCCAGTTTCTTTCACTCTCAACTGTCTCGACTCTTGTGTCTTGTTGATGAATTGGGATCAATGTTCTGTGGCAGGTGAAAAAAACAAAAGGAATTTCCATTACATTCAGTTATAATGTTCATCTAAATTATTAAATATGGACATGTCTGTTTGGTATTTTTTAGACTATGTCTGCAACACAGATACCAGTGGACAAATATTTCGAAGAACTCAAAGTACTTAAGAACATAATTCTCAAGAAAGTTCAGGAGCGAGTAGTTCCTGTTGTTCCTAGATGTGCATATAATGCTTCAAAGCCTGGCTACTGTTTTAAGGTTTTGAGGGACTAATGATTTCATTTGTTAGTTATCTGATTCAAAACATTTTGGATCCAGCATCTGAGGAGACACAAAGCTCTAGCTCTGTCAAGAGCATGAATGTACCTCATACACATTACAAAAGTTCTGGGTCCAGCCTGAGCTCCATTAAGCCCCAAAAACATAACTTAGCTGTACCCTGGGTGGATCCCAGCATAACATAGAGATCTGATTTATGAAAGTGCAGGACTGCTGGTCACCTTGAATGCTGAGGATCTCAGCCTTGACACACACACAGGCCTTCACCCACATGTTCACCCTGTGTTGGCTGATCACAGTGCGAGTGCACGTACGTCCAACATGGTCCTGGCAAGCCTAGGGTTACTGTGCATGTGCTGACACTGGTATAGTGATGCTGTGACTGCTCCCTTCATCTTGGCAACCCTAGATTTTGGGTGGTGAGTGTTCAGGGTAGAGAAAGCAATGCTTCCAGAGGGGCTTTGCAGGGTTTCTGAGGCTGTGATAAGCTACTTGAACCATCTCACATACCTGAAGGGGTGTTTGGATATTGAATAGCAACAGCTATTAGCATAAATTATTACTTTAAGGGAGATACTTTGGTCTACTGCCAAGCAATTACAGTAAGTAGTGTTTAACTAGGTGTTAACATGAAGGAGAATTTCTTTCTTTTCTGTTGTACAATTCGAGAGTTACCACGTAAAGTTCAAAAGATGAAATGGAGAAAAAGAGCACAGTGGAAGAGGATCACATTGCTGTTACCACCCAGCTCAAATCTCTTCCTCAGTTTTCAAAAGTACAAGGACCAAGTTCCTAGAGGGGTTCCTGGATTTAGATCTAAGTTTCTGTCCTGAACTTTTCTCTGCTTTAGGTCAAATCCAAATTTTGGAATTTTGGAGGAGAGTGAACCTGGATACAGAGATTAATATCTAGCTGCTTTTGAACTAAGCTGCTTAGTCTAGATGTGGTGTTCTGATGCAAAATTTTACTTTAGGCCTTTTTCTAGTTTAAAGTGTTTTCAGATTGGACTTCTTTCTTTCCAAGGCAGGGAAGAAACAGGGCAGCCCTGGAAAAAGAGGGTGTTTTTTTTCTCTGTATTTCATTTCTTTTCAATCTCTCTCATCTTAACTTATAAATATTTAGCTATGAATATGCTTGACAGCTTGTCTTCATCCCATGCCTGGAGAGAGGTCTCCTGCAGATAAACACCACCACTTGTGTGCCTTAATCTGTCTGCCCTGAATATCCCTTAGTGCAGAGATATGCTTTAAAGGGTCTGGGAGTTGCTCTGGTCTCTGCACACATCACAGGCTTTCAAGCTCTGGGTCACTAGTAGGTCTCAGAAGCCATGGGCACCTCAGCCTCCCACTACTTGCTGCACATCTTGATAAGGCATACTTGTGGTATTTACATGAAAAAGGAGATCTCATTACAGGAAGAGCAGAGTATCTGGATATCTGTACCAGCTCTTGACTGTAGTTCAACATTCATCTGTTTTCACTGGGGGCTGACGTTGACTTTTCTCAGCAGACATGAGATGAAAAAGTCACATTAGAGAAACTAAACAAAAAAAAATTGCTTTATATTTTCAAGGGGGGACACATAAATTCTCTCTCCACAGCAGCAGGGCATAGGTATGTTACAAGTAATTGGAGGTTTGCATCTGTTACTTGATATAAGACCTTCCCAAATAGTGGTTTTCTGCTGATTTCAAATAGTCATAAAGAAATTATTTTAATTACTTAAAATAAATAGATCTTCCCATGTAGCTGATCCACCCCAAAGTAGCTGTATGAGTGTTAGATTATTTTTCTGTTACCCTGAGGTAGTAGCAATGTGCAAGAGCATCACACAAAATAAATTTATGCCATTAATGATGTCGCAGCTGTCCAAAGACATCTGCTCTTTTTATTACTGTACATCTTTTGGTGCTGTGACAAATGATATAGCTAAGGCCATGGCACAAAAAGATACCTGGATGTCAGCTTGCACAAAGATGAGTGCTGCTTTCTGCCAACAATTCATTAGAAAGTCAATGAGCATATGCAGTTGCACACAAATTTACAAACATTGCTCTTGACTACATTAAGTTGTGTCTTTGATATCACCAAGGCTACTCCTCTTCCCTACCCAGCTGAAGCCTCTCAGAGCACAGCTGGGTCTCTACCTGCACTGAAAGCTCCCTTTGGGAAGAAAATGGTAATAAATGAAGTTCAAATCCAGTGAATAATTCCAAAAGTGTGGATGGATATGAATTAAGGCCCAAGACCCGCTTTAGGTTGCAGCAGAGTTTTCAATAGCATGCAGCCCCCCTGTTTGCTTGGGATCACTGGATAGGAAACCACCTTGCATTCAGGGGTGCAGTTACATGGGAAAGACATGAAGAAAAGTGCTGCCAAAGGGACCTGATCTTGCAGAGAAGGAAGCAGTCTTGCCTCACTTATAGGTAATTCTAGACCTGTGCTTTTCTTAACATGCTCCAAGTTGATTTTACTCGCTGGCATTAGTTTGGAAATTTTTTTCAGCTATGGAAGCAGCTAAGTTGTTAAATCACTTTAATAAAAGAAGCAGAAGTGCAGTGCTGGTTTGAAATAAAATTGCATCTATGCATGGTAATGCTTAAGAGGCAAATAGACCACTTGGCAGGAACTCTAGTTGCTTATGGTCTCTTCCTAAATCTGTCATCTGCTGTCGTGACACTCAGCCTGTAAGATATCCAAAATACTGCAGCCCTTGCCTTGAGACAGACTGGGTTCAGTAGCATGGCTGTGAAGGGATGGAGCCTTGAGAAAGAAGCACTGGAAGTTTACCATGATCACCACAGCTCTCTGCTCAGTTCCTGCTGTCTAGCTATAAAAAAAATACCTTGCATGGCATGTTTCATCTTCTCACATTTCGCCTTTTTGCTCATTGTTCCTTATTGTGTGTTTATAGACTGCCTGAGAGCAGTGAAAGGCTCTGTGCTTGGTGCTAGAGTTAGCACGCATCATCTTACAAAGTTCTGAAATCTTTGTGCTTGCAAGGTTTCATCTAGATTTTATGGTGAATACAGCAATTTTTAAATGCTGCTTATGGAGCTGCCCATTTAAAGGACGATGTTTATAAACAATGGGTTCATTATACACCTTGAGATAACACACCTGGTTTACATCATACAGCTTAACTTGGTGTGCTTGGGAAATACTGGAGTTCTTTAAGGCACTCTAGCTAAGGTGGTTCTTGAGTTCTTCATTTCCAGTATTGAATCAGTCTTGCAGGAGGAGTATCCACACTTCAGTCATTAAGTAAATCTTCAGGCAACTAAGTGATTTTCCTCAGTCTTCATAAATCCTGAGGTCTGAAGTCATCCTGAAATCTCCTATATTTCCATAAGTGCCACAGAAAATTGAATAAAAAAGGCTTCCTGAATATCAGGTTGACTTTAGGTATCATATTTTGAAAAAAATTGCTTCAGCTTTGCTCTACCAGATCATTCAGTGAGTTTCTTCATTATACGCACTGATTATGTTCATGACATTAAGTTTTTGACAATCCCCTTGCCCTTCTGTTTTCCTAAGTATTGATTTTTTTTTTTACATGGAGGAAGGGAAGGAGGAGGAAGGTCTTTAAAGAATAGAGTTTTAATCGGCACTACTTTGAAAAACTGTCACTTGCAAAAAAGCATAAACATTCTTGGTATCTGTTACAATTTCACAGAGTACTAACAATAGCATAAGAGAGCAGATTCATAAAAGGGAGTATTTTTTTTCTTTGAGAGAGAACAAACTGCAGCTCTTACAAAAAGGAGGATCATTTGTATTGGGCACTGTGGTTCTGACAGATTAGTAATAAAGCTGCAGAATTTTTCCTTTGAAATCTGTGCTTCAGGAAGATTTATGGTGAGACAGAAAACTCCATTTGATTCTGCTCAAAATTTTGGGCATGAAAAGCTTAAGTGTAAAATTCTTTTGAAGAGAGTCCAAAGTAATAGAAAAGATAATTTTGAAGGAGCTGTGGCTTAAAAAACTATGTGTTTCAAAGTTAGGAGCTCTGCAATGAATTTTGTGCGTTTCACAAAAGCTGTAATGTAGCTCTTCTGCAACGGCTTAAGGCCAAATACTCGCCACCACTTTCGGGAAAGTGATTTACAATGTGCTTGTGCCTTTAAGTAAGACAGTTTGACTTCTCTTCGGAATCTTTTCTGTCAACACCAGTCACTGCCAGTCTTCAAGTGACCCACAATATATTTCTTTAATCGGCTACCTTTTGGATTAGATTTTTTTCTTATTGGGGTTTTTTTATCTCCTTGACAACCTTCACAGTATAGCAGTGTTAAAAAACAGCAACATTTTAAAATAAAGACCTTTAAATCTGGCTGGTTGTTCGTGTTATGTCTTTTTGCTTGGTTTATGACTGTTGAGAAATTGCTATGCAGATAGATATATTTTTCTGCTCTCCTTTAAAGGAAGTAGCTCCTGCCAAACCACTTTCTTTAATCTCATTTATTAACAGTGACTGAGTGTGCCATCCGTGTATGCATTTGGAGACACTGTGCTATATTCAGATGATGAAAAAATTTATCTCACCTCTGTGTGATAAGGATTGCAGCACACGTGCAGCACAGTTTTTATGTCGAGCTTGAGCTGATTTCCTCAGGGCAGGGAATATCACAGTGGGATCTTTTAAATGTTACTGTTTGACTAGTCCTTATGATCTTTAGGAGAGGAGTTCTGCTGAACTTTAGATCCAAATCTCACCTCAGTTTTGATAGCCTTAAATACTTTTTGTACCTTGGAACTAATTTCAAGTGATCTTCTCTCCAAATTGATTGCTGATGAGTATTCATGCTCTAGAAGGGAATGGATAATATCTAGCCTTAAGGAGTCATTTTCAGGATCTACATTTAGGGTCAGGAAGGTGGACTGATTCCTGGAGAGTCACTTCTCTCCAAGTTTGTTCAGTCTACCTACTTTACTTCTGTTTTTACAATGACTAATTCATGTGTTCTCCAGGGCTTCCTTTATACACTGAAGTTTATTTATTTACCTCTCTTTCCATTTACCATTGGAATCTGGCATGATGAAGTAGATTTCCAATTGTGTCCCAATTTTATGCAAATTTATTTTCAGGCAGCTGCCAGAAAGCCAAGTACTACATGTAGTTACTCTTGTCATTTTGATGGACATCAGCATTTGAGTAGTTAGTTATCTCATCTTGTAAGGAAGAATAAAGCGCTTCTGCAAAGCCTTTGGCATCACCTTTCCTGTGTTTTTTTTCCTTTTTTGGGATGTCTCTTTTCCTGCACCCCAGGCTGAGAAATGTAGGCACTCTTCTGTGCTAAGCTGCCTGGTCCAGTTCATCCTACTGTGCTGTTTCTGGGAATGGCTCATTATTGTCTCTGGGCTGAGTGTCAGGATGTATAAAGAAAGGACTTCAGTTATAGGAGGTAAGGAAGTGTCCAAATACACTTACAGTCACTCCCAATTCCTCTTGAGTGCTAGAGACTTCACTTCAAACTACCATAAAAGTTGAGAACTAAATACTTCTGCTTTGAAACAAATATATATCTGTGGAGCCAGGCTAGGTCCTCAGATGCTTAAGCGCTGTATCCAGTGGAGAATGGGGCCATCCTGCCTGGGAACACAAAGGAGAGTTTGGCATAACACAGTGGCTCAAGAATTAAAATTTTATGAATTGGCAGTTTAGTTTTTACCGCTTTTGTTTAAGGCAAGGGTGCAAGAAAATTAACAACTGCTGTGAGGCTTAAGAGTCACTTTGCTTTTCAAGAAGCAGACTGTCTGTTGGGGAGATATTAAAACCTGAGTTTACTTTTTGAAATAAGTAGCCTGAATTTCATACATGTTGCAACATACATTGTTTTTTGAAAGTCTCACCCTTCTCTTTCCCACTGCTGTCTTTGCTGCTCTTCACCACCCACATGGTATTAGCTTCCCACCAATGAGTGTGACAGATCCCATGCCCCTCACTGTTAGACTGGAGGCTAAACCAGCATGGAGCCACAACAACAGCCACAACACAAAGCATCCTTAGATTTAAGAACTCACCCTGGGTTTTGCTGCTCCTACTATTCTCACAGAAGCTTTTTATCAGAGAAAGTTCACCCTGTTGATTGTGCTGCTAGACTTGAAGTTCCAGAATCTACCATAAAAACAAGCTGGGTGCCTCTGACATCCCAATTCACCTCTGCTGGCTTTTTTTCCCCCACTTGCAAGGGGGGCCCAGTGTGATCTTTGGACACTCTGCAAACAAGCTGGACATCAGGACCTCCTGCAACCTGCAGGACTGGTCAAATGGGCTCAGCTGGATGAGCTCATGTTAAATTAACAGATTGCACCTTGCTGATGGAGACATGCCTTTTCCTTCCTCTGTGAATTACGAACGGTGATGGTTTGGGCAGCATTTCTCCTGAGTGAAAGCGCTACCAGCTCAGTATTATGACTCACTGAGCAGCACATGCCTATGATGGTAGGCTTTTAAAATATTTTATGGGGTATTTGTATGGGATGGAGTAAGACTAAATAGAATTGCGTAGAGCATTTTCCACAAAATTTGCTGTAAACCTCTAACAGGGCAAATCTCATTGCAGACTAATTAGAGATCCTGCTGAAATGAAATTTGCCTTTATTGCTCTCACTTGAATAGTTTGGAATACAGCAGTATAAGCAGACCTAAGGATTTTTAATCTTAAGGTACAGTAGAAGTATTTAATAATATTTCCCACTGTTTAACTAAAAAAACCCCAAACATTGTACAATGTCAAATCACCAGGGATTGTCTTTTAAAGCTGATCCAATGTTTGGAAATAAATTTTCCAGGCAGCCCCCACACTTTGTCACTTCCACGTGGTGGGCACTTCCTCTGCAGGTTTCAACACCATCCTTGCAGCTCTGATGATTGCACTCCAGTGCAGTGCAGGCTGAGGGTTTGTTGTAAGTTCAGTGGTAGTTGTTGCTATGAGAGGGTTTGAACACTTTCTATGTGAAGTCTGAAGCTGTAGTAATATCCTTGTACTAATAAGAGATGGTACCTGGCTTTAAGCAGATTAGGTGCTGAGCTCTTCCAAGTTCTTTCTTTCTCCAGACTTTCCCAAGTGCCTGGGTTCTGTCAGGAGGAAAAACAAAAGATGCCATAATCTTCATCTGCAAGCCAGAGAACACATCTTTATATCCTCTGGGGTTTTTTTGTTTTCCATCTTGCCTCCTGAAACTTGGAAGAACTAAGAAATATGTGTAGAAGAGGAGAAAGAATATTTTTAACATGTGTGATAATTGCAGTGTCTGCCCTGGTGTGTACTTCATTACATCCTGATAGCTTTTTCATTAAGAGCTTTATTACAAACGCAGACATCTGACACTTTAATTGAAAGAAATTGAAAAGTTTGAAAATTGTTTTCTCTTTCTGATATATATAATGCTGATTTTTTTCATGCTGGAATGCTCTACCTGTGAAAATTTCATCCAAGAGTGCATTTTAATAGCCGAGTTCTTAACCCTTCCAAATAAAAGCATATAATGGAAATAGAGATAAACTGAAATTCTTCCCTTAATTTGAACTGTGTTAGAAAACCTGGGTATAACATTATTCTATTACATTTCCCTTTTTCAAAAATGAGTATGTGCTTCTGTCACTTGGCTTTATGCATATTCATACATCATTTAGCACCCTTTGCTCAGCTGGATGAGATATTCCCTATGTAATCTAGCTGATTTATCTTCAGCAGTGCAACATGTGCTCGGCATTATTCACCAGTAGGGCCTGTTAGACTGGAATGGGTGATTTTTTTTGTTGTTGTTCTGTTTTGTTTTAGCTGTAATGCATATGTTCCCTCTGTTGTAATAAATGCTGAGAGCTGTATATTTAGATGCAAGTGTATTTCCACATGATGAAGCCTGCCTTGGTTCATGAAATACCATCTGTAGAGCTTTACAGACCCTGTTCTCCACTGTATTGTCCCCATGTATGCTGCTGTGACCACTGGTGTAGGAATGATGGAGGTGTGATAGAGTGGACCATCAAATTATGAATCCCCAAGTGCTTTCCAGTCTCTTATGGTGAATTCTCATTACTGGAAGACAGCAGTGCATGTGGGCTCCATCTCAGGCCACTCAGCTGCACAGGAACCTGGACCCACTTTGGGTTTCTCTGTCAGATCCTTGCACTGGCTGTGGAACAACTTGTGTGTTCTTTAAGTGGCCACAGAAGGGGGAAAACAAGTTTCAAGTCCTCCTTGATGGGATATTGTCACTTTTGGGCTTTTTAATGACTTTCTACATTTTCAGATTATCAGATGTCACAGATTACTGAGGGATGTTGTTATTCTTTAGCTTTAAACGTAAGGACAATCAGTGATTTATGCCCCACAGTTTTGGAGCACTTGATTTTGGTTTAGCCTGTGCCCTGCCACTTGCCTCTTCTTCCACAGAAAGAGAATGTTCCCTGCATAAGGAAAATATCCTCTGGATGTAAATGTCTCATCAGTGTAGGTCTGTCAACCCGCATTTCAAGAAAAATTGATGTTTTCTTTTCTCCTTCCCTTTAGGCAATGGTGCATCATTAAAAAAGCCTTTTGTTTGTTTACTGTGGGACTGACCCCATGGGAGCACAGATGTCATGCATGATAGATTTATTGACGGATAATCATTTGTTTGGGGCTCTACCGTGAGAAATGGTTTGACTTCACAAGTATCACCTTCAGAAATTATTTAGAGCCTTTTCTGTTTAAATTATGAATCTTTGCAGCAAGGAGAATCCTTGACAGAAGCTGTCTGTAGGAGCAGGAAACTTTCTCATATATGAGTAGCATTAACCAAGCAACTTCCCCCAGGGTACATCTGTATGGGCCAGACACCTGGGTGGGCTCAGAACAAGCTGCAGTAATGTGAAACTCTGAGTTGCTTTCTCTTCCCTGGTACGTTTATACCCTCCATAGTTCAGATAATGACAGTATGGAACTGATTGCAAACCTGATGTCCCCAGTACCTGGGCTGCAGAGCTCGAGGCTGCTTGCACCGTACAGTTCAGCAGTCAGTTAAATCAGGTAGGAAAAAAGATAAAAAATAAAGAGACATAAAAAACATGAGCTTAATAGAGATGGAAGTGAATGCTAGTACTGGTCTGGTACAGGCTCTGCAGAGTTAGTGGTACATGTACAATTCAGAGTAGCTTAGCTTGTCCTGGTTACAAGGCTCTGAAGAAGAGCTTTACATTGATGCCTCATGAGTCACTAAAACCTGCTGCTAATTGCCTCAGTCTGGAGGCCTCATAGGAAAACAAAAACAAAGATCCTGCAGGTGTTTTAATCGGTGCTCACAGAGCAGCCCTGCTGTGTTTCATGGATTTGATTCAAGCTGTTCTCAGTGCCGAGATGGGAGGTGGCAGTGCTGTTGCCATCTACACTCTGTGGGTGCTGCAGCCTCTTGAGGAGCCCCAGCAGGTACCAGGGCTTGAATGTAGCTGGAGCCATGCAGGGAAAAAGCACTGCCCTCCTCCTGCTTTAGGATCCCAGCAGTGTGCAGCAGGGGAGCAAGCAGGTGATGCAATGTGGGGGAAAAGGCAGAACAGCAGGGGATGTGCCATAGGCAGTTACAAAACCAGCGCTGAAGTTAAATCCACATCAGTTAACACCGTAACTGGTACCTGATGGCAGTGCTTTCCCAGCAGTGAATTAAGTAGGTTACTTAAGAATGATTAAGAAGGTACCTCTCCCAAAACACTGTTTGCTTTGGGGGTTGGTTTATGCCCTATAATATTTACTTGATCCATTATGAGCACCTCAAAGAAGTTTAATGCACGCTATACAGAAACTGCAGTGCTAGGAACACTGTATGGATATGGGATATATGCTGATGATAATCCTGGCAGATAAAGGTTAGCCTTTGAATACCTGCCGTTAGATATTACAGTATTTTTGTTACAGTACATTTTCTCAATAAACTTGTGTTGAGAGCATTTTGTTTATCTGTCAGGCATGAATTGTTTTACATGAGAGAGGTAAACTAATCTGCTAAAATTAGCCAGAAATTAGGTAAATTATTGTGAAAACTGACGTTTAGCTGCTCCCTTTTGTTTCTTGCAGTACAGAGTGCTCTTGTGTCCAAATGAATATAGATTAATTCAGTTGTGCATGAATAGGGCTCAGTAGTGTTAAAATAGAACAATGTTTTTTGGCATTTACAAACCATTGTGCATATTCAAAGCATTTAAAAATATGGGAGCTTAGATTATGATCCACTGCACTTAGTATCAGCCATCACTGGTCAGCAAAGAAAGCAATGCAGGACAAACATCCCTCACCATGTTAAAATTCTTGTTTGTCACATAAATTGAAAAATTCTCATCAAATCACATTTCTAGGTCTCTAGGGTTGTTTGTGCTCAAGATATCAAGGCTGACTGTTGTATCAAGAGTCAAGCCTTATCACCCAAAATGTGAATACAGTTCTTGTTTAATGCAGAATCAAAGCAGAACTGGGTCAAATTCTTCCTATTGAAAGTTGATTGAAAATATGTGTCTGAATGTCTTCCACCCTTTGAAAATCCAACCTAGATACTTTATTTTAGGAATAATAATCAGTTAAATTTGTAGATTTGGAGGCATGTAATTCGAACATGTTATTTTCTATAGGACAATTTTATAGGCTGATATGATCCTTCACCATTCTAGAGCAAATTGACTTCATGGTGATAAGCTACTTCACTCAGGTGCTCTATCAGTTAATATTTTAACATTTCCTTTAAGAGAATTTTAAATCTGATGCTTGCTAATTTTGTTTCTAAGAGCAAATTTACACCTCTAAAGAATTTATCTTAAGGCCAATGGGCACAGCACTGAAATATGGGGTCTGCCTTGGCTGTTAGACTGATGCAAGTAGTCTGTTTCTGTGCTTAGACTTCTGTACCCGGCTGTGGCTCAAAAAGAAAGCAGTAACTTTGGCCTTCTCTGAAAAGTGCTCTGGGAGTGGTCTATTAGTTAACATTTTTCTTTTTGCTTGCTGTCTCAAAATCTAATTTCTGTAACATAATCCATGCAACCTTAGTGCTTTGGGGGCTAGAAAAGGAACTATTTGGAGTAGTCACTTTTTTTCCTTAAAAACTGAGGTTTCGTAAGAAGAAAGCAATGAGTTAATAAGTTACCCTAAAACTCTGAATACATCTCCTCAGATTTCTGGCCAGCTTTATCTGCTAATGTCAGGCAATTTTCCCTCACAAAGACATCCATATTCTATGCAGCTGCTTTAGGTTTGCTCTTGTGCTGACATATTTATGGCAGGACACCTTTTCAAGTGTGGACAGGCTCCCACTAGTGAAATATATACAAAGAAAATGGTGAAGACTACCAATGCCAAATTAATGAATTACATTATCAATGCCTTATGGAAGAGCCATGAATCACATTACAGGATAAAGAATGAATTTTTCCTCTTTGCTTTTGAAAGAAAAAGCAATATATGGTCTGAAGTATAACTTTGATATTTCTCTCTACTCTTCTCCCTCTCAAAGCTTTCTTATAACCAATGAAATTCACAGTTTTGCCATATCTTATTCAGTGAGAAAGCAACTTAAAAACTAATATGCTGCATTGGCACCAAGTGAAAGAAATTGATTTAGAAGATGACAGCGAAAGGGCCATGCTGAAATGTGTATAGCCAGGCAGTGTCACACTTCCTTGGAAAGCATTCAAATCAATTTCTCATGGATATGTATTCCTGAGGAGCCGTATCAGGCAAAAAAAAAAAGCTTCCTTCAGGAAGCACTGATCTGTCCAGTGGGCTCCCATCAGTGCACTTCCACAGTGCCACCCCAGAAAGATTTACTGGATTAAATGTACTTTTACATTTCTCTGGTGTGTTAGTGCAGTCTGCCTGAGGTGGCAGACTAGGCTGGTGGAGCCCAGGACACCCTGTGCTGATCTCAGCTTAACTCCTCATTTGTCACTTGGTGAAGGGCAAGGCACATCCTCTTCAATTCACTCCAGTTTCTCCACCTGAAGAACAGGAAAATGGAATCCTTTCACTCAGGGTTCTGAAAGAGTGTCTGGGGAGGAAAGACTGAAGCAGCTAGCTCATTGCTGCCGCTACAGTTGTTACACTTTAGTTCAAGACATCTGATTTAGATATCAGTGTTTAGGACCCTAATAGCCTATATACACTTTTCTGTTCTTATGCTGTATCATTGGCCATGGCAAGCTTCAGGCTTACACAGGAAGGACCAAATTTCTGAGGGAAGTGGTGAGATTTGTGGATAACAGTCTGAAGCAAACCACCAGCATTTATTTTTTCAACATTAGTGTCACCAGCCACAGAAAGTCCCTCTTAATGTATTAGGAAAATCTGGGTTTGGAGTTGCTCAGTGTCCAGTTGTCCAGAGACCCAGGAGATTATCACAGGAAGCAGAAAGTTTGGTAAACTCACAACTTCCTGACAAAACATGTTGGGATTTAAGAGTACAGATGAGGTTTTAGGAAGCTAGACAATACCTAGAGAAATGGAGATTATATCCATAAAGAAAGGCAGTGAGATTGAACTCTTTAGAAACTTGTCTTTTAAGAAATAGTGACTGCAGGTTTCATATTCCCAGGGAATGAGATTGCATGCACACCGCAATACAAAAAAGGAATAATAATGTGAAATGGAAATAGAGCAGATGAGCATGAAGGTTTTCTGGTTGCTGATCTTTCCTTCCTCCCCTGAATCACATAGTCTGTCTGCAGAAAAAAAAATGTTAGAAGGGGTTTCTGTTATTCTCCCTGGCAGACAGAGCTTAGCAAGTTGCTAACTTAGAGGTTGTCTTTTGCATTTTTTTAAGGAAGATCATCATCATTCCTCATATGTATGAAATCCTGTATATCACCTCACTGCTGCTGAACTCATTGCTTTTTTGGAGTTGATTATTTGAGGGATTAATTTTCTGTTCTACTTAATGTTTTTTTCTGTGTGGTTTATGGGTTTTGTTTTGTTTTGTTTTGTTTTGTTTTGTTTTGTTTTGAACTACAGCAAAATACACTTGCAAGCCCTTCCTGTATCTTCAAAACCATAGAATCATTTAGGTTGGAAAACACCTCTAAGACTGAATCCAGCTATTAACCTAACAGTGCCAAGCCTCAGGTGCCTGCACACCATCCTTTTGTATGCATAGTTCCCTTCCTGCTTCCCCTTTGTTGTTAAGGGGATGACCTTTTGCTGTTTGACTAACCAATTCTATCCTTTTCCCTTTCCAAGAAAAGCCTCTCAAAAATGCCTTAGTCTGTGCAGGACAGCTCTGTCTTTGAGTTGTTGGATTATCTAGGGGTTCACTTTGAAGTGGATCCCAGTCCTGAGCAGTTACTGTGCATGTGGAGGTCAAGTGGCCAAAAAGAGTCACTCCGGGACCAGCACCAAGCATTCATTTCTAGGTCCTCTGTAAGCACATTTTGTAATTGGTTCACATGAAGGTGTATTTGAAGGAGCTGAAGGCACTGCATTAGTTTATTCAGTTACAAAAAGACAAAAGTCCTTTCTGGGTCTCCTGAAAAAGTGGGTTGATCTGTTGCGGAAAAAAAAATATGAAGACTATGAAAAAAGAGTTTCAGTTTTTGTCATGCTTTATTCCTGTTTCTTTGGTGAAATGAATGGAAAACTGTTGGTTGAGAATTAAGCAGAAATGCAACATTTTCATTTAGATCTTTTTGAAGGGGGATGAAATGGTTTGGGTTTTTTCCCCTTGAAACTTGGGCCTTGTTTCTAGTCTTTGTCTCTTATCCCAATCCACTTTTGTAATAATAAAAAAGGAGAGGGAAGGGAAAGAAAAAGACTGCAAAACCTGAAACCTAAATTTTCATCTCTGATTTGTATCAGCATATAATTTATTTTGGTTTTCAGAAGGTTTTGCCACTCTAGCCATCTCTACTGTTGGTGAAGGGAAGGAGGCAAAAGTGTGTCATCTGGATATGTTTGAAATGAGGTAACATTGCTTAAAATGTAATATTTTATAACAAAACAAGCAGATGTTTTGTAAGCAAATTAAATAGGAGGTGAAGAGATAGACAAGTCTTGCCAGTTTTCAGTCTGATAATCATTGGAGTATTATATCAGTGCATTAGTTTTTCCTGGAGGAGTATGCTGGGATTATTTGGCTTGGTAGCATTTTGTTTCCCAAGCATTATAGTGGAAAATTCTCAATATTTTCAGATATCTAGCAGTCAAATATTGAGGACTTTATATCTCTATTGTTGTGCTATCAGCAGGTCAGGACTAAGTTTTCCTGTATGAATTTATTTCTGAAAACAATAATAAGCCTTCCAAAACAGACTTCTTTTTTTGATTTCTTCCTGGCAATTCTTCTTGATCCTTGCGGTATCTTTACTTTAACAAGAATTGTATTTTGGAAATACACTTTGCTGTTTGCAAGTCTGGCTTGATGCACTCACTAGGCAGTGGGCTTTTCCTCTTTTGCAGAGGCTGATGGGTTAAGTGCTTGAGCATAAAAGACTGAACGTAAAGTTATCTGAATATTCTAGAGTTCGGTGCTGTCATTCACTGACACATTTTGTCCTAGCAAGTGGCTGAGGTAGAAGAAAAATCCTGACAGAAATTGGGCTAGGATCCACAGCTGGCCTCCACCTCTTTGCTCGGAATCATCATGGGCATACCCCACTTTGAAAACACCCCACTACCTGCAAAGTTCTGGCTGTCTGGGTCTGTTCTCTTATTTCCTTTGACTGTGGGCACAACAGTGGTTGTTCTAGGCTCTGCCCTGCTCGTGAAGCTCAGGTTTTATCAGTATCAGGCTGAAAGCTGAGCAGTGATGCCTGCCTTCCAGCTCAGAATTCCAAGGTGTCCTCAGCATGCCCTTGTAAATGTGCTGCAGCAGAGCTGAGCTGTGGGCTATCAATACCATCCCAGGTGCTCCTTTGCTCTGGTTCTGTATGATATATGACACTGGAGATTAATTAATTGAATATTTTATTTAACAAAGATTAAAATAAATTAGTAAGCAATGTACTGCCTGGCCTCAACACCCAGTAAGTACTAGTAGTTTTCATTATCCCTCAAGAAATCATTGGCTATTTTATGCAATGCAATAATGTATTATTCATAGACAATTTCATGGGTAACATTATTCTGGATTCTCAATATAGCAAGGATGTACATAAAGACATGAAAGCCTTGGGAAGAGAAAGACAGGTGATCTTCCATAAAAAAGAGAATGTACAGTTCATATTCATACACAGAGAGGACTGTAGTTCTTCATGGAATCAGGCAAACACCTGATTGTGGTGGTGAGCTTATTCTTAAAGCATGCCTGCTACTACATATTCTAATGCACTAATCCCTCTCAGTTTCATAATGGCAAACTTTAAATATCAACCTGAAATGTTTTTCTCTGCCTGAAGCTGGATAGTTTCAGTCCTGTTGTTAGCATTGCACCTGTATTTATTACATGGATGAATATCTGCATTCCCAGCCAATTTATTCACCAGGCTTGGGACATAAGACTATGCACCTGGAGAAACTCATGTGCTTAGCTTGAAGTCTCATCTTCTGCAGTGACAGGACACTGCACACAGAATTGTGTACCCCACACTGTCATCTAAGGAGCAGAATTCCATTTCATAGTGTCTCCTTGGCAATGTAAAGTAACAGTGGTTCAAAGACATTTTTTCAGCCTTCTAGTGTAAAGATGCATAACTTTCCTGGTATCAGGGAATTCACCTATTATCATTTCAGACCATGTCACCAACCATAACTGTGTCTTTTCTGTACGCTGAGTTTCAGGTTTCTCAGCCTGAATTCTGCATCCAAGGCAACTTCTTGCCTTGCCACAGCAGGTTTTTGACAGCAGTGTGCATCCTTCTAATCCATGGTTCTGCAGGCATTGTGAAATCAAGGAAGGAGCCTCTGTTCCAGTTGTAGCAGAGGGCACTGCTGCTCTATGCTTTCACCCTGAAGCACCAGCCAGCTGGCTTGGGCCCTGCTGCAAGGGATGAACTGAGCTCTGCCTCCACCCACTGCTGCTGCACAGGCTTAGTACAAGTTCTTGTGTGCCTTTGGGGACCTTGGTGCTGGGACTGCCCTATAGGGATGCTCTACTGCCATGCCCATTAGAAGACCACAATCTGTCTAAAGGCAGTGGATCTTGGATTTCATATCAACAGTAGAGGTCTAAAACTGTCACTGCATCCTGCACAGTGTGTCTGAACTGTGTTCTAGTGGCATGGGCTCATAAACAGAGACCTTATGATACTTGAACTGAGTGCAGTGTAAAAGCATATTGTGTTAATCCTTTCCTTTTTGCTCTATGTCTTATGTTGTCCATGACACCTTGCAGGCAGTGTTGTTATCTGAGATATATAGCTGTGAGAGCTTCCTACACTGCATTGGGCGCTTTAGAAAGCTTTTAACATTTCATAGTTTAAATGTATGTTTGTCCCTCTTTAATTGAAAAGTTGTTAGGAGTGAAAGGTTTGTGCGTCTGAATTGTTTGAAGGCTGCTTTGGCTTTTGGTTGCCAAGGAAACTGTTTTAATGTACAATTGTGTTCCAGTGACTTCAAAGTCTCTGCTCTGTTATGGTTGGTGCATTCCTTGGGATGGGAACTGTTTCAGTGGGAAGCTGTCTTAAAGTAGTTTAGTCCCATCTGGGTTTGGCATATCTAAAAAGTGCTGATAGGGCTTCAAAGTTCAGCTGGCACTGAAATTTCTAGGCAAGTTCTATGTTCTGTGTGGATCCAGGGCTGGACCCGACACCTCAGCTGCTGACTTGTGACTTTTGAATACATGCACTCATATCCTCAACTTCTTGTATTACTCCTTTGCCTGTTCATACAAGTGGAGTATGCACCAGTGATGTCATGGTTTACTGAGTGGTGATCATATGTAGTATACTCCAGACTCTCCTCTTTAAAGCCCCTGTGAAGATGGGAAACCTGTCTGCTTTGTACAGGAACTGAAGAAATCTTACATGACAAAGACAAAGGAGGCGATGGGTCTACAGGTCTGCAGTCCTTGTCCCTCTCATGCTCAAGGTGTTGGAAAAGAGAATTAATCTATCTCTTAGAATCCCAGGATTAGAATATAGGATGCCTCTTCGCTCTCCTTTCAGGCCACTATGTTGTTCCCAAAGATGGGGTGGCATTGGTGCGTGCATAGGATCTTCCATCCTTAATTTAGAGCTGAGCCATCAAAGTGTAGAGTATGGATTTGCTGAAGTCCTTGGAAATGTTAGCTTGACTCTGGTATTTCACAGGTGAGTCGTGGGATGTCTAGGAATGCAGCTTCTGTCTTGGTTGCTATTCTCATTGTTCCTGAGGCTGGGAGTCAATGGCCACCTAAACTGCCTGGACTCCACTGGCAGCAGGGCCTCTCTTCTCACAAGTTGTCAGAACTGCACAGCAAATAGATGCTGTGGTGTAACCTCAGGAGCAGGAGAACACAATTAAACCCAGTTCTGTAGGAGAGGCACTTCTTTTTCACGAGCAAGTACCAGTGAGTGGTACACACTCCTTGCCCCCATTGCAGCATTTAACAGACTATCTGGAATGCTGTAGGAATCCCATTGTAGTACAGACACTGGGCTGAGGAAATAGAGACAAGGGGAAAAACTCTTCTATCTCAGCAGCTCTAACATCTGCCAGCCAGAAGCAGCTTCAGATCATGTAAGTTGCAGAAATGCCTTTCACCAAGAGTTCTCTCCCATGTCGGGAAAAGACTAAGTTTATCTACAGTAGTGGTTATAGGGAAAATAGCTTTAAAAAAAAAGTGTCTTTTCTCTTGGAGGAACATCCTTATATGTGGAACATGAATAAGTTATTACAGAGGAAGAACTGACTTCAATAGCAGGTTCTGCTGTGCAGAAAAAGGCCATAGCTGCAAGGACCTGAGCCTACAGCCTACAGGGGCAATTGCACATCAGCTTTGGAGGGTAATAAAGGTATGACCTTCTTGCTTAATGGAAGAAAAATTTCCCAGGAGATGCAGTTCCCTGCTGGCTGCTTTACATTTTCCCAGTCACAGGCCACAGCCCAGTCCCTCCTTTGCAGTTGGCAACATTTGTGTTATCACCTGAGCACCAGCTGTGAGAGGGAGAAGGTCTGGCTGGATGTGAAGTTCTGGGTGAATGATCAGGAAATATTTTTCAGGCAAAGGGGTCAATAAAAAAGTCTTTTACTGCAAAGGAAGCATAGGACATGAGGAAGCTTAGCAAAGAGAATTCTTGCAGGTGGCTGGGAGGTGTGGGTGATGAGCTCTGTGCAGCCAAGTGCTTTAAATGTGCTGGAGTTTCTGCCATCAGGAGCAAGGAAAGGGGGCTTCAGGACATCTGGGCCATCTTTTCAGTCCTGGTAAAATATAGTAATTGTTACATTGATTGAGTTTTGAAGCTTCAAGGGCTGAACTGGACTATAGGATTGGGTCATTTGGAGAAACCTTTGTGAAACTGATATATTCATTTTGGTTTCATCACAATCCAAGTAGTTCCTGAAAGGGAATTGATTTCCAGGCTGCTACTTTGGAAAAAGCAGAGGAGAAAAATCTTGACTAATGTCAAAACATCCCATTTTAACTTGGTGAAGACTCCATTTGGATAGAGATTTTTTTTGTTTGGATGTTTTTGGGGGGGGGATTTTTTGCTGATTTTTTTTATTGGCATCATCGTTATAATGCAATGTATAAATGCAAACTAATTTATTTCATAGCACAGTGTTAGATCAGTCCAAAGCAATTATTTTTCTCTTAAAATGTCATGTTTAATTTTGCCTCTTAATGAATTTAGGATTGGAAATCTCAAAGCTGTTGATGAAACGAAATGTTCATCATTTTTTTGGACAGTTCTCTTCAGGTGCTCTACGTTAGGCCGTGGTAGAGTCACTACATAGCACAGGCTGCAGTGTCTTCCTCCTACCCTGAATCTTTACTGGTTGGGGTGAAATCACTTCAGAAAAGAAGGGCTTTTTCCTATGTAAACTGTGAAGTGGAAAGGAGTAGTAATTGTCATCAAGTTTTCCAGGATCTGTTACAGTACTAATTCAGGCCACGTATCTTGTATCAGGCATTAACAACAACTGTATATATAATAAGTTTGACACATTTGAGTTCTAACAACCTTAAACTCCAGGGATTCAAGCCAACTTCATTAAAATGGTGGAAGAAAATGTTAGCAAGTCATTTTAAATGGTGTTGGCATATATACACCTTTTGACTTGAATCACTTACTGTTGTCCCAGTAATTCAGTCTGGGTTTTCTGGCACACTGTGTGAATGTAAGGAGTAAGTAGTAGAGTTCCCTTAGACTCCCACTGATGCTTTGGCTGTTATCTTTGTAGTACTTGCTCCCTCTAGGTGTGTATTTATATATTTATTTTTATTTTTATATATATGGGGAAAAGCCTGTATTTTTTCACATGCAAAGTATTATGGAGCATAAACCAAATTTTTAATGCTGAAATCTTTTAGGTATTTTACCTCTTGGTTGCTAGGGTAGATACTAGGGCTTAAATAATTTGCTGTCTGGACATGTATATTCATCTGTCTAACAGTTTTTGAAGCTGGTGGCTAATTTCAGTTATATTTTGAAGAGAAGAAGAGGCGTCAGAGGGACGCACTCCTATGAGTTTTTAAGGATTAGTGGTTCATAGAGGAGCCACGGTCAAGAAAAGCTAACCCTTTGTTAGGCAGCAGGAAAACATACAGAAGAAACACTTGTGAACCTGATTTACTAGTTCCTATGGCTCATTCAAATTATTTGTTTAAACCTGAAATACACTCAATTTATACAGAGAGCAGTGTGTCTACACATATTTGTCTCTTATACACATGCATAATGTTCACTGAAAGCCTTCCAGAAATTAATTGGGCTCCTCCTTGCTAAAAGCAGAACCTCAGCTCCATCTGGTGGCTCTGTCATTGGTAAGACAAAACTACTGAAATACGTCTTGTCTGTGATTTTGCATTTTATCTAGTGAAAAAACATAAGCATAGAACCAGGCACACAGATAAGTGTTAGCTCCCTCGAGATAGATTTTATCTATAACAGAGAAGACCCTTATCTTTTGATTCCTTTTTTTAAGGGGGGGTTCTTTTCTCTACTTAAAGTCTTTAGACATCAGGGGGCTTTTTCTTCAATCATGAGCTAAAACACTATTTAAGAAAAAGGGAGATACTTCCTACTACCTTACCTCCATCTCTTGAGAGAAGAAGGTAAATCTTCATGAGGAAGGTCAAATATTATATTCTGAGTTGCAATGTCTTCCTGAATTACAACTCTTGTCATGTGAGCCCTGGAACAAAGCTTCAAGCCAGCTCTAAAACCAAAAATATTCATGGACTGGTATAGCTAATTCTTCATTAATAACACATTTTGATAAAAGTCAAATGCTAGGAGTGGGTATTTTCTTCCTTCATTGCTTTTGCTCTGTTTATATTAGGAAGGCACTGGGTATAGATTTTCTGTTTTGTAGTTGATTTGTAGTAAGAAATTATTTTTATTTCAAGTGGGATAACAAAATTAATTCTGAAATGAATTTTTCATCAAAAATTAGCGTCAAACCTGGCAGAGTTTTTGTTTTGATTTTGGTCACATGTTTTTAAAAGAAAAAAAGTTAAGGTAATGCTAAAAATAAAAAGAAATTGTTGTGTTCAAACAATAGGCCAGACTTCACATTTTCAGTAAAATAAGTGATGTAATTGGATTAAACTTTTTTTTTTGGTAAAAAATAAAATGGCTTGGGGCAGTGAGCTGTGCTGTCTCTGATTTTGCATGGACATGAGGGCCTGGAAGTAGGGCAGTGAGAATTAGTACAGGCATGCATAAGGTCAGCTGAAAATTAGCTCCTTTTCTCTTTTTCCTCTGTGAATTGATACAACAGCACTACTGAAACTCTGGGCTAGCTCGTGTAATTTAAATACATTCTAAATTGAAAAATTTTATTTTTAAAATGTTGAAATTATCTTGATTTCCCTCTGCCTGCCACTGTTTTCTGAACCTGACCTAAACTCAATGACTGTTTGGATAGGCTTGAAAAAATTTGAATTTTTGAATTTTAATAATGTGGCTGATGCATAATTCTTCACCCCCTTTAGGCAATTAGCAGAATTGATGGATCATGGTTCAGCTTTCAGATCTTGTTTTGCGTATTGCATGTGGCCATGAAAGTGAAAAAACTTTACACTTAAGGTGCTGATGAGGAGGAGGAGGAAGAGATCGTGACCTAGTCTGATAAGAGGAAAGCCAAATCCAATTTCTTCCTCAGATACTTCTGAGAGAAGAAGCGAGGCCCAAGACTATGGTATGGACACAGTAATCCAAGACTGGAAGTCATTATTCCTGGCACTGCCTTAGTCCTTTGGCACAGCCTGTCTCTACTTTATAGCAACATCCCCAATGCTCTTGGTGTTACAAGCAGGGAGCAAACCTGAACCTACACAGAGGAGGAATGGAGAAGGGTGGGTCAAGGCATTGTGAAGTGCAGCAAATACAGCCAGATAGAACTTATGAGTCAAGAGTCTGAGAAAAACCAGCACATCTTGCAGGCAATTTTAATCCCTAAGACATTCAAGTTTGCTACAGAGGTGCCTTCACTGAGGTTTATGGTCTCCATGTGCTCCTGGCTTATGTTGCACTTACCCATTGCTAGGCATTTGGCAGTGGAGCAGTTGCATATTCTCTCCTTTTTATACATTGCACTTTCCTATGTATGGGGAAGAGTTTTATATAGCCACAAATAGTTTTATATGCCTTGGTGACATTTAATCTACATACTCTCCTCTACTTCTCAGTTTTCCTAATGAACAAGCTGTAGGCTGCATATTTTGCATACGTTAATGCTTTGTCACTTCGAACTCCAGGCAGAAGACTGTTTGAGGCAGAAATACCATCTTGTTCCTATCACAAGTCTTAATACAGGAGAATATAAAAAAACCACAGTATTTGGAACCTTTTAACCAGTTTTAAGAAGCACAGGGTGTTTTCCTGTCTCATCTGTTTATAATAATGCTTAAGATCCTATATGAGAGCTTTTTCTGCCTGTGGGAAGCACCAGAGTTCATTAATAATGAAAGACAGCCTTTTCCTAAACTGTGTACAGTCATGATAGACAGGGGCTAGGAAGTGTTCATCATTCTTACCAGGAATTGGGGCAAAAATCACCAGACATGACCAAGGTTACACAGTGTGGTTGTGTCAGAAGGGAGATTTAATCTCTGCTGCCAAAAATAAGAACATACACACATACACAAAATGTAAAAAATTGCTTAAGACTGAGGCTAACTATAACAAATATATAGTCTACTGCTAGGCAGTTGTAAATGGTGTGCTCCAGAGAAAGGAGCAACATGGTTAAGCAAAGCCCATGTGACAAAATTATTCCCCTATTTCTGCCACTTGCACCTTTAAATGGATGCTGAATGCATGTTTGAAGGATAGCATCTGCAAGACAATATTTTCCCAAGAACAAACACACAGTCTTGCTGGGAAGCAAAGATGTTCAGTGTTTTCTATTCCACTCATGAAATAGAGGTGAACTTTTCTGGCATTTATAAAAAGAAACAAGCCCAGAGGACACAAGAGAGCAATCATACTTGCACATGTTTGTGTTCACATTCAGGTGCAATGGGGGATTGTGGTATAAGAAGGCCAGATATCCATCTGGGGAGCACAGACTTGTCAGGACAGGCTGGAAGGATCCACAAAAAGAACCATCACAGCCCATGGGGATCCCTTGACTTTCCTCCACTTCTGAGCAACCCCACTTCTGCGTCATAGCATAAGGTACAATCCCTCCATGTTCTTGTGTGCACATTTTAAATGTGGCATTAAGGAACGAGGCACTCTGTGTACAGAGGCAGGATTTGTTGAGGGAGCATCCCATGCTGCCTCTAAAAGGGCACAGATTTACAAGTTCACCATCACACATCCCCACAGAGACCCTGAAATGTCAGATCTTTAAGGATACAGTAGATGTAAAATATTTGTCTTGGAAGGAAAGTGGTCTTGCCCTACTGCTCTCTAAGGGGCATGGGAAGGATGATAAGTTGATAGGTAGATAAACACACAGCATACACCTCTCATATCCCCTTAGTGATCATCAAACCTTTTTTATGTAGGGAAGTCTTTTGGGGGGTTGGTTTGGATTTTGGGTTTCAATTTGATTCGGGATTTGTTGGGGTTTTTTTGGGGAGAGAGGGATTCATTTGTTTTGTGCAAGCAGAGAAATGGGCACCAAAAAGCCAGAACTGTGTGTTCATAGCAGCACTGCATATCTGTGGCATCACCACCTTTTCTATGGAGATTGCAGTGTTTTGAATTACTCCCTTACAGCAACTCCCTAATAATTATTAGCTACAGATCATGGGGACCCTGTGGCAGCAGAGGAAGTCTTCACTTTCTCATGTAGTAGTCAGCTAAAACCTGATCTTTATGATCTTAATTTGACCATAAAGGATAGACTCAATCAAAAAATGGATATGTATTCCCAAATCAAAGCATGCTTCCTAACTGGCAACTTTCACTGCACTGCAGTAACAGCTTTCAACGTGCTTGATGTGATTTTGACACGTTGCAATTTGGTCTGTGGAGTTCTAATGATTGTACGTGATGTAACATTGATTTTAGGCTTATTTTTTTCCTTAGCTGTTTTTCTTTGTCACCTTCTGTGGCGTATGAATCTACACACGCAAAATGAAGCGTTGTTCAATCATGCCACAACCACTGTCACTGCCTCTGAGCCTTCCCTCCTTTGATGTTAAAAGAGCCTGCAGAGCCCAGGCTCCTGGCTTAAGCATCAGAAGGAAGCTGCTTAATGCAGGCTATCTGAATAGCCTTTTTGCTACCCCTTGTCATCTCCTGTGAGGCCTCCTTAAAGCCACATGTTTGCTTTACAATGGCATTTTTAGAGGCATCTTTAGCAAGAACCCAGTGGAATTCAGGTTGGGAGTGACTCTGAATACCTTAACTTAAACATATTGTAGTTTTTTGTAGAGGAAGAGGAAGGACAGTTGTAGTGGTGTTTTGGGTATGTCTGTCTCACTGGTTGTCTGTCCTGTGAAGGTGTTTGCACTGCACCGGGTCTGAGCAAGAAATATGACAGTGAGTGTAATGAAAACATGCAGAGCTCTCATTAGGGCTGGCTGACCTTTCCATCTGAGCTGTGGATCTGCAGCAGGTTCCATTAGAAGCAAATGTCCAAGGAACTGTTTAAAATAAGTGGCCACTTATTTTAAGTGACAGCAGTATCAGCAGCAGTATCCTTCTGCATCATAAGCAGCCTCACAGAGACACTTCCTAGTCCATAGAAATGTAATTTTTCAGGATCACAGGAATACCAGTACTTGCAGAAGGTAGAACATTTTTTGCAATGGTGAAAAATTCACATGCTTTTCCTAAAATGTTAGACACACCAAGTTGATAATTTGACCTTGGCTCCTGAAAATTTTAGAATTACCCTAAAGAAAGCTTGGGCCAGAGAAGATAGACCGGACAATCAAACTTATCTAAACTGAGCTTTGGAATTACATTTATTTGTACTCTGCTTGTTAAAAAGCTGAATTTTTACTGTCCTTCCCTGGAACAGGTTGTTACTTTTGACAACAGCATCTGTGTTATCATCAATGTCTCATCACTTTGTCTGTGTGTGGCAGCCCCATTCCTCTTCTTGTGGTCTATCACAAGCACTGCTCTACTCAGAGATGCTGGGGAGGGAAGGACTGGGTGCCCAGTTGTAACAGCAGAGAGTCCCCATCAAGGAGCTTCTGATTAAGATCAGGAGGCAAAGTGCTGTTTAATTTAAGGAAAGATAATACCCAGAGGTGATATATTCAGTCACAGCTTAATTGAAATCAAAGAGCGCGCAAAAAGGTGAGGGAGACAGCTGACAAAAGGTTAAGCAAGGCGCCTTGTATCAAATGTTCAGCTGAGGATTAGCTGTTGATTGGGGAGCATAAGCCAAAAATCAAGTTTTATTGTGTGCCCTACAGTGATTTCTGTGTTCAAAATGAAATCAGGAAAACAGGCACTTGTTTATCTCCATACATTATTGCAGCATGTGTGACAAGAAAATAAAGAAGTCATAAAATATTATTAGTGCTTTCTTTTTATTGATTACTGTGTTTCTTTAGCTGCAGGAAATACTGGATAAAATTTATGGCTCCAACCTTTAGTTTAAAAATTAGTGTAATTGTTAAGCTGTGGAATTCTGAACAGCTGCTTGTTGAACAGTAATAAGAAGACAGCCTTTACAAAAAACACCTAATATTCTGCCTGCATCAGGAAACTTTCATACAATAACAAGAGCTGATCAGTAAGAGTAATAATCTGCTTTAAAGGGGGAATGTAGATGACAGTAAATAAACACAACTGTTGAAACAGGCAGTGCAAGGCACATAATGAGGGTATTTCAAAGAGATTTGCAGTAAATACAGCTTTTTTTTTTAAATAACAGGGTGTTTGCAATTTCCTCTCCCTTTTTACTCCTGAGTCCATCACAGTAATTCCAGTGGCTTGGATGTCACAGTAATCAAGTCAAGCCTGATGAGAGTTAGATTTCTATTCTAAATCACATTCACTTCATCCTCCTAGTCCACTTTTGCTCAAAAATATTTTCTCCACAGAATGCTGTGCTCTTCTTTCAGACGAGCTAAATAGTGGGGGCAGTGGCTTTTCAAATAAGCTGTTGGTTTATATCAGCCTTTGTGGCTGACACTTCATCTGTCTGGAAATTTTTCAGCCGTCCTTACAGTGCTGTTGTATCTTTAGGGGAGCGGTGCCTTACTTTGCCTCATCCAAAGTATCTTCCCTTTGCATGAGGTCCATCTGCCCAGACTCAGAAGAAACTAAAAGAAAATATTTTAAAGGTTGTTTCTTGTTTATTGTAAGATATTTCTGTTCCTAAGACATCTTACATCTGATGATTAGCATCAAAGCATTTTGTAAGCCTTGATTCTTTAGCTTTCTCAGTACTCTCAAGGTATTTTGAAAAAAGGTTTTGTGTAGCTCAGAGTTGAAACTCACTTCTTAACAGCACAGAGCAAGGTGACCCAACAGCTTGGGCCAGAATTAAAAATACAAGAGATGGTTGGCTAAAACTGTGAGAGGAAGCTGATGTGGAGAAAGGAATACATGAGTTGAGTGCTTCACATGCAATTGAGACCTCCCTCTCTTTCACTTTCATCTTATTTTGTCCATAAAGCTCTGGAAGAAATTAAGAGCCTGGGTACTGAGCAGAGATTGCAGAAAACATTGCTGAGCTAGGAAATGGAAGTGTAGATGGAGAACAGCAGTGCTGGTTCTAAGGTTAGAGCCAGCTTATGGGAGACCAGGGGCTTGGAATGCTCCATCCTGGCCAGCAGATGCATTGGATGAGCAGCACCACAGCTGGGATGTGTGGTCCTTGGAAGTCCTCCGTGTAGCTGAGAACTGGAAGATCCAACAGCACACAGGAGGACTGCTGAGGACCTGGTAAGGCAAGCCAGCCAGGAAGGGGAAAAAAGCAAGTGACCATACTTCATCAAAAGGGTGATGGCCAACAAAGCCTTTGTATTCAGGTTATTACCTGTTTCTACTGGTACAGCTGTGCTGAAAAACAGTTGTTCAGTGTTAGCTATAAGCCTCCTGAGATGTTTACACATGCTTTTTATTTCACACTAAGAAATTATCAAAATAATATCAATGGAGCCTTTCACTGTAGAAAAATTGAGTGAGTGTCCAGTCTTTGCAAGACAGAAAGGGCAGATATGACCATAGGTGTAACAAATACCATCCAGTGAATCACCTCCTGTGCCTGATTTTCAGACATGTTTAGCACTTCCACAAGGGATAATGGTTTAAAGAGCTCTGTACTCAAAGTGACCAGATTTCTGAGTGGCTCAGCTCTCCTTGGGAACTACTAATCCCCTAGCATCATGGAGAGCTATGCACAGGGTGAGCTGGCAGAACATGCTCTGACCCACTACAACACAGGCATGTGTCTCAATCTTCAGTAACTAGCTGTCAGTCCTTTAAGGTGATGCTGAAATGGAAAAGGATATGCAGCCTGGGAAAATAATGACCAAATTTGTTTAACATACTTACAACAATGGTTATGTCACATAATTTTAAGTAAATTTTGTTTGTTAGAGGCTTAGCCTCTGCGTTTGGTGCTGTAGAAGTCTGAAGGAATCACAAAGAATTTGTCTAATTGGCATCATGGATGAAGGCTGCTGAAGCATTGGGAATGACCAGATCTTCCGCACCAGTAATGATCTCATTGCCATAGTTACAGCTGTCTGACTCTCCTGCTCCCTGCAAGTTGACAAATCACATTAAGAATATTTCCAAAACCTTGAAAGCCTTGCCTAGGGTACAAGTAGTTCAATAGCTGCTTTAAAAGCCAGTTCTGCTTACAGTTTCAGCTGTAGGTGAAGCCCTCATTGTCTGTAACACCAAAACATCTATTCACTCTTTAATCCAGGCACTGGCACCCCAGGGACTCCTTCAGCTTTGTGGGTGCTGAGCAGGCTGAACCCTACGGAGGGCTATGAGTTAAAGTAGAAGTTTCTTATGTGCCTTCCTTCCTAGGGAAGGGAATAAGTATGATTCTTGAAAACCTCTTCAGATCAGGAGCCTGCGTTAGGGCAGGGGCACTGAGATGAGAGTAAGTTGGTGTTGACTTGTCCTGGCAAGGCTGAAATGTCTCTTCTTTCCATGAGGTGAGAGCCTTGATTCCAGTTTCCTGCAAAAATTGAGCCATATTTCATTCCTCATCAGGAAGATGTGCTCTACCTGAACAGGGCAGGGGCACAGCAGCACAGGCTGTACCCCTACCCTGAGTAAGAGCAAGAGGGAGGGCTCTTACCACTCTTGACTAAAGAGCCTCAACTCTTGTTCTGTGAGTTAAAGAATAAAAGGCTCAAAGGAATATGGTTAGTAACCCACCATGGCACTTTTAATACCAAGTCGTATTCCAACCCTTACAATTTATATCCTTCCTTTCCCCTCTGCATCTTTCTGGTAGCAAGCAACAGTAGCTTCTTTTTCCAGCTTTTCTGTTTTCAGCCCCTCTTGCCTCAAACTGGGTGGTAAACAGAGTGGCCTGACTTAGGTGCCTCACAGGTATTAAGATGAATTTTCCTTTCCAAAGCACTTTGTCTCAATTTCTTGGCTTGTTAGGATCTGTGTGGTGATTTGGGTAGTTTCAGCATACTTTGAAATCCGCTGTCTGTCTTTTTCCATGGAAAATGTGAGGATGTCATTGTCAGGTATGCACAGTAAGTAGACTGCCAGGCATTCTTGCATGTATCTTCTTCTTTTATAAGCTGACTTGATAAATTAAAAATGGATTTCATACAAACAGACTTCCAAGGCATCACTTAGTACAATTAATGGGATGGGCAAAGGCTCTTTTTATCAGGCACACTGTCCTTGCGTTCATCTGCCATCTCCTTTTGTGGGCTCATTTAAGGTGAGTCTGAAATGCGTTCAAGGTTTTAGGAGAAGTATCCATTTAAATATTTTAATTGAGGTCAGGAGAGCAGAAGCATCGAGGAAACTTGAAAATCTGGAAAGGGGAAAAATATGTCAGTGGGTCTGAGACAAGCCTTGTTGCAAAGGGGCACAGGTTTGGTGAGAGGCAGGGCATGTCTTTTTTTGACGGTTTGCTGAGACTTTTGTGATGGTGTCAGTGAGCCTCTCCCTCCCTCTCAGGCACAGTTTCCCCTCTGTACCATTCCTACCCAGGGCTCTGAGGCCACAGCAGCTTGCAGAGGAGGAATTTTTTAGTATCTCATAGGAAATGTAGTCCACTTAGAAGCCCTCACCTTGAAGAGAGAGGCCCTGACACAGAAACACCCGTGGGAAGCCACAACGATATTCCCAGTTGAGTGTCAGTGACACTTTACAATTTTCAGTGTTCAACTTTCCATAAGAAAAAAAAAAGGAACTCCTTTCTGTGAAAAATGCTTTCCTACCTTTTTTCCCCAAGCTTTTGCCTACACCTTTTGCACAATTAAACCTTATTATCCAGTAGTGTGGAAGGGATGAACTCTGCATCTGCCCAATGTGCTCCACACTAACTGCATTAGGCTCGCCTCCTTGGCCATATGTATTAATGTTTTGAACTGTCACCTGTAGCCAATTTCATAATGGCCATTAATAACATCTAAAAGTACATGTGTATTGAAAAAGGAGGGAAGCAAGCCCTCTCCTTTAGGTGATTGAACAGCTGCACTGTATCTGCATTGTCTTGGCAAAGTTACTGTTTTCCTGTGAAACCATGGGTTGGGATTTTTTTTGCTTGTTGGGTGAATAGCCAAAGATTGCATCAGACGTGAATAAGAAGGCAGAGGACCAACAAACTACAAGGACTCATACTGTATTATGCTTTTCACAAGTTGTTTGAACAATGGGTCAATTCTCAGTTATCAATAGTTAGCAATGAGAGATCAGGCCCTGGTCTTGATATGGTTTTTAAGTTGACCCCTACTGATTCAACTGCTCATGCAGAGGAAGTCTGCAATTGCATCTTCGATTTTAAGTTGTAGCCAAGCTGTAGGAAATAAAACCTCCATGCCGATTAAATTATAGAAAACTTTATTTTACTTAATCTTGCCCAGCAAGCTAAAATAAACATGCATCCTTAGATGGACCAGTAATTCATGTAACATGATAATTACTCAGTGTGCAATCATTAAATTTCCAATAACATTCATTACCCCAACAGCTCTCAAGCGTTTCTGCAGCAACACTTGGCTTCTAGCTATAATGATACCATTTTGCAAGTTTCTGAAGGCCTTTTTTTGCTCTGACTAGCATTGATTGCATTTCACTTGCCTTCTTGCCCCTGCTATTGTTTATTGACAAGAGCTTATCAATTAGCTCAGTCAAAATCCCAACAAAACTACTGTTTCACTCACTAAAAATCAATAAGGAAACTCAATAACTCTTTCCAAATCCCAATAGAGAAGCAGCAAATAAAGTGCTTGCAACAGATACGTGCACAGGGGCTTGGTTGAATAGTATAACTGATGAAAAAATGATGTTTTTTGTTGACTGTAACTACCTACCAAATCCAGCATGACCTGCAAACAATTTGTTCCTGCCTTGCCCTTTTTCTTTTGTTTCGAAATACTGAAATAAAGGTGGTGTTTTAAAAGATGAAGTATTTTGATAGTTTAGAAAATATATCTTGAGATAAAGGTTATGGAAATGTGAAAGTACTACCATTTTTGAAGGTTAGAACTATGCTAAAACCAAGCCACAATGCTGTGTGCAGGGACAGGAAGGAAGAACAAGTAATGTTATGCTGCTCAGCTGGACAAAAGCAACCACTCTTTGCTTCCACTTCCAAGTGACTTCATAATTGTCCTTTTGACTTCAGTGGACATCCATTCCTCATGTTTAAAATGAGAGTATACTTTTGGGAAAATGGGATAAAGCTCATTTGTTCTTTTCATGATGAGGCTAATGTAGTGACCTTCATAGCAGAAAGCAATAAGGAATTATTTTCTATTGTAGTTTGGGATGAAAAATTCAAGAGGAATGTATCTGATGACGAGCTAGCTATTTCTAATGCAGAAGCAGTAGGTGTTTTCAGCAGAGTTACAGCAAGATCAGTTTTCAAATGCCCCCTAGATATGGGTAATAATTCTTGCTCTTTTGTACTACTGTGGCAGCTAGAGGCTTCCAGTCAAACCAGGATCCGGTATACTATGTGATGCTGTAATACTTGTGCACACATTGCAAGACATTCCTGTTCCAGAAGATGTGCTAAAATAGGCAGATCAGACAAAAATACTGAGAGAAAGGAAATTTTTTTCTTTTTTTGCTTATTCAACTGATGAAAATAAAGGAGAAGTTGAAATACTTTCTGATTACCCATGAAGTAAGGGCAAGTACAGCCCTGAGGCAAACACTAGTACCTTCATTTCCAGTAGGATACTTTAATCTTGTATTATCCGTCATGTGCACAGGAACCAGAACACAGCAGTTGGAAAACGTTGTGCTCCTCATATTTTGAAATGGTCCAGAGCCAGCAGCCATTTTTGTGTAACAAAACTGCTTAAGGCTTGTCAACAATTAAAATTGTGTTTAGAATGGAAAACATATATTTTTAAAATCTGCTTCACTCTGATCAGATTAGAAAATAATGTCAAGACAATCAAAGGAAAATAAAAAAGGATGAAACTGCTCTCAGAGTAATGGAAAAATAATTATCAGTGTGCCAGCCCATAGCATGTTGTCCCTGCTGGATGCCAGAGTAGAAATATCTATTTTCAAAGTGCTTTTTAGGCCTCATCCTACATCGTGCTCAGCTTGCTCTGTTCTCATGCAATGCTGATAGAAACTAAAGGCACCCAGCACCTCAACAGCTGCCCTGAGCATCTTCCAGGATCAGCCCACCATGGACAAGAGCAGTTCGTGCACTGGCAATGAGAGCACCACAAAGGAGTTGAAAACACAACAAAGGAAAATGAAATGTGTTGGGAAGTTTCGTAATTAAAGATGATGGCTTTTAATTGTGATTTAAATCACAATTAAAACACAGTTGCTGCCATGTTTCCAGTGATTGTCTGCTGGTTTGGAAAAGTGCCTCCTTGGGTGTGTTGATACATTTGTGCCTGTTTATGGTGAGAGATCTCCACAAAACAGTTCAGCAGCTGGGAGACCGCTGGTATACTGGAAAGTGTGTTCAGAGAGCTGTTCTCCAAGGTTTGGAGAAAAGCCCTCTGAACTTTAGTGAGGAGGTTATCGTGAACAGACTTTGAAACCTTATCCTCCTGCTCACAATAAGTTACTCCTAGGAAGTGGAACTGAAAATCAAACTCTGATTTTAATGCAAACTCTAGGAATGTTTACATTTGCTTTCATGGCCCTTGTTTCATAAACTCTTGCAGCAGCAAAGGGAGAGGCCAGAAGTTATACGGGGAGTTAGCACAGATGCAGTTTCTCATGGCAGGGGAAAAAATAATGAATACTGTTAAGCTGTTGGTTTTTCTTCTGCCTTGCTGCTACTTAGCAAAGGTAAATGCATTGTGAGGATCAGGGGCACAGCAGTCACATGCTCTGGCCTGTGACTTGAGCACATATTGAATAGTTCTGAAGTCTTCCCTTTCTTGGCCAAATAGATGATGGCAGCAGGAGAGCTCATGCCTCATGCTCCTGCTCTAAATGTTCTTAGACCTTTCTAAGTACAGCCAAGGGGAGGGCTTTCTTAATCAACCTCATTGGTGATCCAACTGAAGGTCTTTAGCAAGGTTTATTATTTTCTTCATCTTTGGCCTGAGTTGGTGAGATGGGTAATTAATTATAGTTTATCCATTTGTCAGGATGATTAAAGCAGCTCTGCTGTGTAGCTTGACCTTCAGGTAATCAGAGAATTCTTTTCACTTAACACTACCCTACCATGGCATGAAATTTGTGCAGCCTCTTGCACCTAATATTTTCCTCTACATTTTTCTGATTGTTTTGTATTCTTCTAGTAGGATTTTTTTTAATTATTATTTTTTTATCTAGAAAATACACAGAATGCTTCTCATTAGGATTGGAAGAATTTCTGAGGCCTGCATTCATATTGAATATTGTGGGGATTCTTGTAGGTTTATTAGCTTTTCTACAGATCTACATCCCTTTTATTGGAACTGATACCTAAAACTTCCCTGCTGCTTAGTAATTTATTCTCTCTTTCTTTACTGAAGCTAAACATAAATCTTTTGTGATTCTGCTCTCAGAGGCTTTATTGAAAACCACACTTTTGCTTATTGAGAATACTAAGAGAACCAGGTAAATGCCTACCAGGGTGGTGGAGGGTACTGAGGTTTTTGTTCAGACTGATGCTGGAAAGGGTATTCCTGCAATCTTGCTTGTGCTGAAACAGTAAAATAAACTAAGGATGTCTTTCAGATTTTCTTTGTCTTTACCATTACTTGACTTGTAAAGTAAAGAGAAAAGTCTCTCTATTTCTTGTTCTTTCCAAATTATCTTTTTCAATTTGTCTAGACAATTCTAGCAGGTACTCCTGATTCTGTCTTGTTTTGATCTTGGATCCTAAACTGTAGTGGTACAGAACTGGCGGCATGATGAAGGACAGGAAGCCTGAAACTTGGCCACCTTCTTTCTGGTGTGCTTTTGAGAAGTGCCTGCTATTGAGTCCCTGGTGACTTTTCTCACAGCACCATTGTCTGTTAGTTCACCACATGTCAAAAGAAAATGTTCTAATTTAAAATACAATAGGGCCTGGTGTCGATCCTGTAATTGTGTATTCATATTCATAGATCACACTCTTATGGAGTTTCTGAAAACTCCAACACTTGCCAGAGCAGAGAAGTTGTGAGCAAAGATTCCATAAGTCATGAGATTGCCTTAAAATCCCAAGACTCCGGGGTGTGTGGATGTGTATTTCTCTTGGTATTTCTTGAGGGTTTATATTTTTCAAGCTTTCCCCTGTCAGATGAAAAGAAAGTCACTTATGAATAAAAGAAAAGCTGAGAATTTCCTTCATGTTAAAGGGCTTCAGGAGCTACAACTTGAGCATGAAATGTCACTGGATTTGTAATGAAACCATAGGAGCTGGCAGGACTGCCAGCTTTCTTTCCTTTGCCTACTTCTTAAAAACAAAACCCTTTAAATTTGAACTATTGTTCCTATAATAATTTTAATTAAATATTACTATCCTTTAATACATACTTCCTATTCCGGGACCTCATGTGTAATTATTTTACACTAAATATATGATTGACAGCAGATAGAAGTGCTTGATAATTATAAATAGCTGAGGATTTAGTGTATATCAGGTGTGAGTCCACCTCTTTTTTTGTGTTGATGTTTTTTAGCTGCAGTTACACATCTGCAATAAAGCTGTGGTAAATACTTTGAGGAAACTTTTGCATTATTCCTTCCAAAAAAGGTTTTTCTCCACAGCCCAAACTTTTGTAATTTAAAACCAAACATATGCATTGCCCGCCCATTTCAAGAGGCAGCTAGATTAAAACCTTTTGGATGAGATTTTAATGAATGGCTGTGTTCTCTCACTGAATCAGTGCAGGGAGTAAATTTTTAATGACTCATTAACAAAGTTAATAGTTTTGAAAATCATTACAGTGTGATTCCATTATTTTGTTTCTTTTTGCAGTGCAACTAATGCTCCATGCATCATAGTAATGTTTTTCATTTGGTGCTTCCAACAAAAGTTGTTCTGACTCAGAGCTTCCTCTAGGAAATGTGTTATGAAAATGGCAATTTAAAAATACTCTGAGTTGCTCAGGAGTTGGATTTAGGACCACAGTAGATCTACTTGAGGGCCAGACACTACAGCCTATGTGGGCCTCTTTAGAAGGAGATACATACCTAGTAAGATTTTCAAAAGTATTTGAGTAGCCTAACATCGGGATTCAAGTACGAATCAGAGGCCAAATTTCTGTAGGCACTCTATATAACCCTATAAGCTGCCTAGATTTTTTTTCCTTCCTTCACTGTTTGAAATATTTCAGATTGTCCTATGTCTGCACTCATATGCCCACTGACCAGCAGCCTTTGCCTGGCATAAGAGATTTATGCACAATTCTGTGTATTCCCTTCTATCGACAGGCAGCACTTTCTATTGGGTATATTTTATGTACAGATATAGCCTTTACAGGAGACTTTTTCTACAACTGGCACCATGAAAATCATTCTGTTGCATTCAGTTCAGATCGACTACTTTGAGTGGATAAAAAAAGTGCTTAAAATTATTTTCTGTAATTTATCTCTTAGTCAAATGTCTGTAGAGTCCGTTGCCCACTGAGTGAAGAGAATTTATAACAAATGTTAGCTAACAAGCTTCTTCCTTGCTAACTAGAGCGTTAAATTCATTGACAAATGTTGTCATGATTTGGGTTGTGAGCAAATAAATGGACTTCAGATGTAAGGAGAAGAAATATGAGGCCACAGAAAGGGGCCTGGAGAAATTTGAAAGCTTAATGCATGTCAGCATTACAGAAGACCTTCATCCTGACAAAATCATACAGGACAAAATTTTATAAAGTGATTAATAGAGGAGGTAGTATGGTCCCCCAAACCATACTGGAAACTATATAGGGATTCAAAGATACTAAAAGGGGTGAATTTAAAACTGAAACTGTGATTCCCATTAATCTGAGAGCAATTCATGGCACTAAATGAGATAAATACAACTGATCTCATTTTTTATGAAGATTGCCTCCCATATAGTTCATGGCCCAACTACCCAAAGTGTCTGAAGACATCAGGAGATGGTATTTACTGTATTGAAGGCAACACCAGTATTGAAACCTGTGCTCAGGAAACCTTGCAGCTTGAGCCTAAATCTAAACTAACCATAAGCAACTTCCCCTCTTGCCTATCCAGGCCCAGCCAAGCATTTTGTCATTTTGACTCTTTACAAGATCTTTCGAACCTCTAAGAAACCTCTTAGCCTGCAGCACATATTTCTATTGGGGCCTTAAGATGCTGGTTTGGGGGCATTATATTTCTGAAAGAAACTAAATTTTAAGACATGTTCTCTCTATTTTGCATGTTTCCTTCTTGTCTTCATATGCATCTGTGTCATGCTGGGGACTGTGATCCTGGAGACCTTCATGGATTGTATTTCCGTAGTCTTCAGGCCACAGACTCTGCAACAGCCTCAGTCTTGCTGTTTTGCAGGGACTAAAGCCTGCTGTCATAGGAGTGATTTGGGTTACCAGCAGAAATTAAGTGTTTTCAAAGACAGGGCTACAGAGAATCAGGGTTTTATGAACCACCATGGTTGCTACCTACCCAAGAACTGCCTGCAGATCCCACCATTTCAGTCATAAATGGGAAGTTACCTATGTGTCACTTATCCTATCTCATTCCTGCTCCTGATGCCCCCCAAGTTTGTTCCCCTTTGGCAGGGACACTGATTTCCTTATCAATCCCATGGTGGTGGTGCCTAAAACTCAGGGCTGGCACTGCCTGTGCCAGGAGCTGGCATGACTGAACAGGTGGTCTTTAGGCAGTCTGGTTTCAAAGGAACAAATATTTTTTTTTTTACATTGGAAGTGTCCCCTGATTTTAAGGACTAGAAAGAGATCCATGGAAAAAGAGTAACCATCTTGAGGGGTTAGACCTTACTAGGCAGTGTGGACAAAGAAAGGGAAACAATATTTCTGGGCACCAGCCTGCAGCCCTAAGGGCTGGCTGTTTCTACAAGTGCTCTGTATCTTCTTAACAGGTTATTGCTCTATTATTGTAGTTGCTGACACAGGTTGTCGTCAATCTATGAAAGCTATCATAAAATTTGGATTTAGGTGCATGCATTTTTAGGTCAGTGTAGANNGGTCAGTGTAGAGTGAGAGCAAGCAGCATTTGGAAGGGAGGCTGCTTCACATGTGCTGCTTGTTACTGGATAGTTAATTGAAGGGGAAATTAAGTGCTTCTCATAAGAAATCAGTGAATTATGCTGTATATTAGAAGTTCTGTGAAGAGTTCTCAGAAGTGGCAGTGCTGAAAAATAAAATGGACTGATATTATCATTGGCTCATTCAGCACTGCAGTATTTTTCAGGCTGCTTATTGATAGTATATAGATTCTAATTGGTAATTCCTGCTTTTAATTATCTTGCATTTAGTTACAGCAAATGGTCCCCTTGTTCTTTAATGTAAATAAGTTTCGTGAGCATGTGTTTAATGGCCTCTTTCATATTTTACTTTTAACCAACACTGGAATTTATTCTGCTTGAGTTAAGTACGTCCATATTTTGAGTCATTTATTTATCTATGAGTCTTCTGAAAATATCACAGACAAGATAAATGGATTGGCACCGATTTGGTACCTGGGTGATTAATGTCAAAGCTATTTCTAAACTATTAGTTTGCTATTCATGGCATTTTATCTTTGTTTAGAAAAAAAATGCACTAAGTACAGATGCTAACTATAGATTAACAAGATTTATTTTGAAATGTAATAAACTTTGGAGAGGGGATTGCCTCCAAAGGTAATGTCCTCACCCAGAAGTTCTCAGTGTTAAATATTTTTATTTTAAATCCACTTTTACTCATTAGTTTGAGGTGATTGTCTGTCTAAATAACAATACACTTCAGAAACACTGATTTATGTTTTGTTTAAAAAAAAAACCAAACACCACCACTATTCAAAAGGCATTGTTATTCCTGCACATCCACAGCAACTGAGGGGACTGAATAATCTGATACTCAAATTCCAGTATCAGATTTTGTGTATGTGACTTCTCAGTGAAGATATTTCATCCCCCTCAAAAACTGAACGCTGTCCTTGAGTGCTTTTTTCACTGATTTAAGTTACATATGTGATTTCATGCCTGTATACAGCCTGGGTAAAGGTTTGGGTCTGGGTCCCCCAGGGCCTTCAGTTTTACCAACTGCAATTTCTACTGAAAGAAGCAAAATTCCCAGCCAGTTCATGCAGAACAAATTCCAGTCCTGGCTGTGTAGCCGATCAGTGGATGTCACAATGGTCAGCCAAGAGTGTCACACTTTGCAGAGCGTCTGGGAGGG
>VZTR01003465.1:59413-102151 GCA_013400775.1 Chaetops frenatus
TGGTTAACTAGTTTTATTCTACTCTATTGGTTAACTAGTTTTATTCACTGTCCAGTGTTCCATCAATATTTGACGTTTCCATTGGGTTCAGTTTCTGCTTGGGGATTTTCCTCAGTGTAAAAGAAGCAGAAGGCACTGCAGAGTTGTAGCCTTTCTGGTTGATATTTTCTTACTGGAGGGGCAGTACTTCGATGTGAATTACTTGGAAAAGGCAGGATTGTGACAGTATGCCCAAGGGCTGTCTATCAGACTGGAATGAGTGAGAGCATATCTGCATTAGCTGTGTGAAACACTGCAGTCCTGAAGTATATGCTTGTGACTTTGTACACAAAGATACACAGTAGGCTTTCTTGGATAAGGAAGTACTGAGGTTTTGTACAGGGAGCTGCATCAATACACTCTTATGTGTATTGATAGCTGGCTCTGGAGCTGTACTGTGACCTCCTGGCTTGCACTCTGCAAGAAGCTCCACATACTGCTTTATCCTGCACGGAAGCTGTGATACCACTGAGGCTATAAATGCAAACATAAATGAAAAGCAGAGTGGAATAGTTGTGTGTTGTAATTTGCTGGTCTTTTTGCTGCAAGGGCTGGTGATAGGTCAGCTTGAGGGCAATCCTTTCCTCTTTCCACTATATATATATCTAAAGGCAGTCCTTATATATTTCTAAAGGTAGTCCTCATCAGTGATAGCCTTTCTCTTGTGAAAAATGAGTGTACTGTTGCCAGTCCCACTGCCTAGAGTCTGCAGGTGGCATTTCCTGGCAGTATCTTCTGGGATCTTTGGGGAGGTCAGGTGCCACAAAGCAATGCATTCAAATAGTGAAAGTAAAGATCAAATTATCAAAGCCCGTCTGCTTCCTNATCAAAGTGTAATTTTGATTTCCCCATCCTGAGCCATCAGCCCAAAAAGAGAAGGGAACTGCTGCTGGCAAAGGCTGCAGGGCCACATGTTTGCTGAATTAAAAGGGACTGGAGGAGAGATCAGCTGGGACAGAATGACCCTGCTTTATATCTCCACACATTTTTTTAAGGGGATTGAGTAATGCTTTGTGTGTGACTGAGGCCCCTGTACAGCCTTTTTTCTGAGTTCTCAGCTTTGATGTAGTGTATTTGCAATGGATCCTGATAAACTTGTTTAGAGCCACATTGTAAGAAATGTGGTTTGGCTAAAATTCTAGCACTGTCCCAGATCAGAGCTGATTGCAAGACACTTCTGCAAAGCAAAGGGTATATGGAACCTTTTTAGAAATACAAGGTTTTGGTCAAGAAGAGCTTGAAATATACATTTAACAGCATTTCATGTCCCAGTTTACAAAGATCTTTTCAAATGGCTTTCAAACAGGCAACAAAATTGAAAAAAAAGTAAGGTTTACAGGAGATGTATGATTCTAGAAGTAATTATAGAGAGTGTTACTAAGAGCACCTAAAACANGCAAATACAGACAGTGCTACCGAGGTTTGGGCCTGGAGTTTGGGTTCATTTATACATGTGTGTATATGTGTCTCTGTGTGTGCCTTCATTAACTTTTCTCTAGTTATTTTGAGACTTTTGGGTTTTACGTCTCGAGTCTAAAGTTGTTTTAAGTTAATAAATAGATTTTAGATATCCTTATTCAGATACCTTTATATCCGTTGCTCTGAAGCACAGAACTGTAGTAGACTTCATTTACAGTTTTTCNTAGAGCCACATTGTAAGAAATGTGGTTTGGCTAAAATTCTAGCACTGTCCCAGATCAGAGCTGATTGCAAGACACTTCTGCAAAGCAAAGGGTATATGGAACCTTTTTAGAAATACAAGGTTTTGGTCAAGAAGAGCTTGAAATATACATTTAACAGCATTTCATGTCCCAGTTTACAAAGATCTTTTCAAATGGCTTTCAAACAGGCAACAAAATTGAAAAAAAAGTAAGGTTTACAGGAGATGTATGATTCTAGAAGTAATTATAGAGAGTGTTACTAAGAGCACCTAAAACAATGCAACTTAATTATCCCAAGATAGATGTATAACAAACCTTCTCAAGATTAATTAAGGTCAACAAACACATTGAAAAGTGTCACAGAGGGTAAAAAAAAAGTAGAAAGGTTCTTTAGTCATTAATCCAATTTTAAACCTGAAGGATCTTATAGAAACAAACTCAATAAGAGAGGAGGACAGAAAGTAGAGGAATGATTTACCCATAGAGCACAAAAGTTGCAACTTAGAGTTTGAAGGTTTTAGTTCAGAGTCACTTTGATGACAGTGAGAATGATCTTAACTTTACAAGAAATGAAAATGCAGGTATTATTAACATCTTTTAAAAGACACCGCTTTTGGGGTAAAAACACAGTGTAAAAAAGCATGAGAACAGTGATTAGTGTTAGTAATCATGTTTGTCTGCTGTCATGACTGCCCTTTGCTCTCCTGCAGTCTGTCCATGGTAGTTCCATGAGCTGTAGTATCCCCTCTCTCCTATCTCTTCTCCATAAAGCGTGCCTGGATATGTGGAAGCTCCTTTTTATCATTCAGGTCAGGGCTGCCTGTTGGCTATGAGCTTGTGTCTCAGAAGGGGCAGCTGCCAGGGTTGTTCAGTTGAGTTCCCAGCATCATGGGATTCAGAGCCATCTTGGACAGGTGTGTGGCAGGCAGTCCCCTCTACATCTTGGGGATTTTTTCCCCCTGTAAATCAACAGTCCTGCTATTTGCCATTTCCTGCATGCAGAGTGTATACCCAATAATGCACTGTGTAGGTGCCAAATCTCTTCATTCAGTTGCTTTGCTATAAATAGTTGTAGGGCAGAATACTTGACTTGGTGACCTAAGATGGGCATTAACTCAACAGGTTCTCTGCTGACAGCATTAGAATATGAACTCCTTCAAAAACTTGACCTTTTAATCACATACAATTTTGCGGGTTAAATAATAACCTTCTGATGGGTAAAAGTTTCTTGCGATAATCTAAGTTTTAAAATTCCAACTGGTATCTTCAATGGCAGCTTTTAATTCAGCTTAGCAGATCCTCACCTGCCCTAGCTGATAATGAAATTCTTTTGGCAAATGAGAGGACATTTGCTTATGTGTTAAAGTGGACAGAAGCTCTGCAGGATAAAGCAATCTGAAAACATCAGTGAGATACTGGATTTATCAATGTAATGTCACTGGATAGCTGCAATCTCACCAGAGTTGATGAGTTGGATAAGGAAGTACAGGGCTGTAGAAAAGCATTTTGATAGGCTGCATTTTTCTTAATGAAGTTATATTTTGAATTTAGGAAAGTCATGATCTGATATGGACTTTTAGTGACACTTTCAAGGATTGGTGCTACTAAATTCCCACGAACACACCTCAGTGGCATCTCGTCCCATTAAAAAATGCTGAATATCCCAAAATTCAGCCAAGCAGAGAAACTTCCAAGGAATAATCTGAGGATCTCATGACAACTGTTTATACTTTGAGCTAAAAGGAACATCATTCTCAAAAGGTATTTTTCACCATTTACCAGCTTCCATTGTTCAGATAAGAGTTGCAAAACCAGAGGCTCTGACAGTCACCACTGGTTTGCTTACCCATGAACACAGTAGTGGAGCCCTTTTCTTGCAGCGGCAGACTCCATACTTTATATATGCAAATTAGAAATGTGTTAAAATGAGGGTTTTCCACTGGGATAGTGCAGTTTCAGAAAGCAGAAACTTCCTGGGCACATACACAATTTGATGTCTTTTTCAATTGGAGGGATTGGAAGCAAATAGCTTGTTCATGTCATTAAAGTAATGCTGAATTGTTTCTCTCAATTAGTTAAAACATTTAATTTTCATTCTGTTTCATTTAATTCCATTGATACTTTTGCACTATAACATTCATTTTATGCTAAAATGTTCTTTATTTTCTTTTATATCTCTTCAATGTTCATTTAAAACATCTTCTTCTCTTCTTAAACAAAAAGGACTCATCTATATGAAAACACAGCCTTTTGGTATTTCACAAGTTTTGCAAGAATTTGTCAGTATTTTTAAGGTTCACAAGAACATCAACTCTTGTGCTATTTTGCAATACAAATGCATTTCAAAATGACAGAAGATCCCACTGAACAAAAATATTTTCTTCACGGTTCTAGTCGATAAATTGCTTTTGGACTGTTACAAGTACTGACAGGATGTAATATTACATCTACTGGGTGGTATTTTTTCATTATGTCTTCAGTCTGAGTTCTGTCTAGAATGTGTTTAAGTACTCATTGTATTGATCCTGTATCACAGGCTTCTTTTCTTTTTTTTTTTTTTTTAAAAAGAGGTATGCATTATTCAGTTTTTCAGTGATCATGACCACACAGTGTATAGAAAGGAGGAGGTCAGTGTCTTTCCAAAGAGGCATTTTATGCAACTCCTATTCAGGTTATCCTAGCACAGCACTCTGCTGTATGGTTTTTGTGGTTTGTTCATTGTTGTTTTGTTTTGGGTTGTTCTGGGTTTTTTTTTCTCTGAATGGCATGTTATTATTTCTAATCACAAACCAAACAGCTATTCCCATTAGTCAGCCATGTGGGCTTTCTGGTTTTGTTTGTGGGAGGTTTGGTAAGGTTACTCACATTCCTTGGAATGGGCTGGGTTTTGTCATTCATCTACGCGATTCCTCAGGGTAGTTGGGGTGGATATGGTGGATGGGGTATTTCAAAGCAAGTTTAGGCAGCAGAGGCAACATCCTGAGCTAACATCCGAAGTTTCTGGCTGTTTGGATGTGTGCACACTTTGGAGTGTTCTGTAGCCTACAATCAGCTCAAAGCCACAGACACCACCACAACACCTTCATCTGCAGGTGGTGTTTGCCCCAGCCCTGAGTATATGACTCTTAATTTCAGTTTTCTTCTACTGCAAACCCCTTGCCTTTGTGAGTAATACTTTTGTCTTAGATAAACCTAATAAAATGTCTTTGGTTTCTCAGTGAGGCACGTGATTTACATGCTGACCAGTGCCACTAACTCTTTTGTACTCTCTCAGATCAAAGACAATCAGGAAAGAACTGAGGCAGAGTGGAAATGTAGCACTTTACATGAAGCAACTGAGCAGAACCAACTACAGTGGGTGGATGTCCATCAAATCTGGGTTGGTAGGTTGTTGGTAGGTTGGCCAAAGCTAGAGCCATAAAAATAACTTTCATTTGGACTGCTCACACATGACAGTTTGATGGTGAGGACTGTGTATTTGCAGTTTCAAAACAGCTTGATTTTAGAGTTGCATTTTGAAATTTAGTCTTCAGGCAATAATTGTGACTGTAAACTTCTGGACTGATTTAGACTTGTGGTGAGCAAGAACACAGCCTTCCTTCTCCCCCATGCTGGCCCAGTTGTCAATGAAAAGAAAACCTACATAGGGTTTGCTCCAAGTGTAATTTCTACACTTACTTTTACAATCCTTGTAATATGTGGATATGTTTTGGTTTTTTTGTAAACTGGTCTCCTCTGTGATTCCCAAAATGTAAAGAAATGTGGCAGGTTTGTTTTCTCTCAAACTAACTCAGGGCAGTGCAACCAGACAGGCTCTTAGTGAAATGTGTAGCTAAATGTCCAAGATTCTTTAGGTAACCCTTCTCCTGTATTCCTGCTATGAACTCATCCCTAAGCCTCCTGTGTGTAATGGTAGGACAGGGGGAAGAGAGAAGAGTGGCTGTGACTGTAACTCTTATCCCTGCTCCACAGAGTATTTGCAATCCTTCTCTCCGCTGTCAAAAACCAAGTACCAGAGATGATATGCACTGTAGTGATTGGGAAATTGTTTTCCTATTTATGTCATGCCCTGAGTGCTCTTAGTGCTCAGTATCTTAGTACTCTGCATTAAAGAGGAAGGCTCAAGAAAGATATAGTGTTTTCCTTGACTTGTCTCCTGTGCTAGCAAAAGAGGCAAACCAGAGGGCATAGCTTGTAAAAATTCCACAGGACACCATGTTTCTTGTTCCTGAGGTTCTGCATAGGAGCAAACTGAGTGTAAAAAAACCCCCAACAAACTGAAATGTTAAAATAAGCCTTTCTAATGCTGTTTTTATGGGATCATTTGTTGTCATAATGACACTCCATCAACAGGTCTGAAAGAGGTGAAGAATTCCTTGGCCATGCTGATACAGATCTTTCATGGCACATTTTCCACTGCAGATGGTCATGTCAGAGCTGGAGGTAGTCAGGACAATGGAAAAAAAAAGTGCTACCCCCTCCTCACCCCCCCCCCCCCCAAATTATAGTTTCCAAGGCTACAAAACTGAGAAATAAAATCAAAGGCATGACTGCCATTTGGTGTCACTGAAAGTGTTTTGCTAAGTGTTCCAGTACAGATGATACAGTAATGGTGTCACATTGTGCATTTATATGTCACAATGCTTTTTACAGTAGCTATAGACTTTCAGATGCACTCCTTGATAATCCAGCAATTTTATCATCAGGGAGTGATAACCTCTCAGATACGAAAGCTGATGTCAGCGTCTTCTCCCACTTTGATCTGCGCGAGCTGATGCCTTGAAAATTAATGAGAATGCTACGTGTGAAATCAAAATCAATCTACTGTGGATTCTTCCCTCTCTCCACCTTTCCAGGAGAGCTGGCAGGGGGAGGGGGGCAGTGAGAGGCAGGCGTTATCAAATCTGAAGCATGGCAGAGTATAAAGGCTGTAATCTCATCTCAGGATTCTTATGGCTTTAATAAACTCTTCATGCTTCATTCTTGCAGTTTACTGCATCATAGGGACCCCTCTGCAAAATTGCAGCCATAAATTTTCCCTTCTGCTGGACAGATTTTACTCCCTTGCTTTGGTATATATGTCATCCTGCTTTCAACAGAGTTGAGACATGACAAAACTGATTAAATATTTGTATTACCTTTTCAAAATGTACAGAGAAAAGTAACTTCTTAGATGGAGGGAAAGAAGGCAAAAACATTGTTAAATATAGTTCATAGGGACTTCTTGATGCTTACAAACAGACAGCAAAAAGTAGAATTCAACTTTTGTCACCTTTTGGGATGAAAATTCCTTGTTGCTTGATCTGAGATTGGCAAAATATCTCTATTACCATTGGCATTTGGCAAAAGATACTAGTCAATCATCCAAAAGAGCATTATTGTCCTGCCATCTGCTTCCACATCTGCTTAAGCCCTGATGGCCCCCAAGAAACTGTCTGCCATTAGCAGTGATCCCTAAAAATAAAGTCCTTTTTACTACAATAAGTGAGCTAAGTAGACCATGTTCTCCCTTAAGATGCTCATCTGGCTGTGAGTGCACATTAATTATGTTTCTGGCGGACAGTTGTAAATTGCTGTGAGTGTTTGTTGGCCTCTGCTGGAGGAATATGTGGGGTGGAGTCTGTTTCCTCTCTCTTCTTCCTCTCCAAGGCCCAGGCATAGCCTCAGCTCACCCTGCTGCTGCCAAAGCTTCCTTTTGTGCTACATGTACATCTCAGCTGATGTGGCACAAGGCTGGCAGCAGCAGTTGCAGTTGAATTGAGCACAGCAAGGTGTGACACCTTTGTGTCCCTGCTGCTGTCACCCATTCCCAGGAGGCTAGCACCAAGGGCTGCAGTTTCCTCAGCAGTAGTGTTAGAGCAGAGATGGTTTTAGTGTTCTGAAACGATGGGATATCTGTGCCTCCCGTTTTCCAGCAGGGAAGGCATCCCCAGAGCTGCCAAGGGAGGGGATTGCAGAGTGCAGCTGGAGTCAATACAGCTGGCAAGCACTCGTGAGAGCAGTTTAGTGCACACAAGTGAGTGAGCATCAAATCACCAGTCTGAACTGGAAGAAGGCATCTCTGGGCGTTTAGATTGTAATCTGCACTACATGGAAACTGTACTTACAGCTAGGAGTAAAGTTCTATGTGTTTGGTCTTCACTGTATGCTCTTTTCAGTGTCGAAGCAGGGTGACAGTGTGACACTAATAAAATACTTTCTTTATGTTTTGACAACTAGGAAACAAACTAATCAGAATCTTTTTGGGTGGGGTTGAAATGGTCAGAGACATGTCCTTTTACATGGACCATGACCTTAAGAGCTTCATCTCCATTTTCCTGAAATTCTCCAGTAAGCTGCAGAAAAGGTACCATGCATCACAAAAGTTGTCCATTATGAAAAATTGCTTAGTACTAATACTTTAAAGTTAAAAGCACTGCCCTTACATTGCTTTTGTTTCAGGGACTTGTGCTCAAATTAATCATGACAAATATATAGAAGGCTCTTTTACTGATAATGAAAAATAAATTTAAGTAACCCTGGTGCCTTGGTATAAATGTCACGAAGTTTGAAAATGCAAGTCTAGAGTACCAAAACTCAAAGGTCTTCAAATTAAGAGCCAATTTTAAATTTGCAGTTATCACGCTGGTTTCAGCAGGGAGCAAGTCTAAAATAATGCAGTGTGTGAATTGAAAAAGCAGTGAAGATTTATGTGTCTGCATTACCATTGCCAAAAGAATATTTTCCTTCTTTATTTTTAATGGCTCATATAAATTCTGAAGATTCCAAAGGAAAGGATGAAAAGATACTTAGCCTTAAATATGAAAACAGGCATGCAAAATAAACATTTCATAGTTGAGGAGGCATGTAAGATGGATAGGCAATAAGTTTCTTCTGGCCTTATTTCCTCTTGCCCTACAAATCTGATCACTCATTCTGATCATCCACGTCCATGCTGGGACCCATTGTTCTGTAGGACACTGCTGCTCTTTGCAACCCAGAGTGCTGAAGGTGGAACATAAAGCCCTCCTACAGTATGTGCCAGCTGTATGTATATGATGAAAAGACCTTCAGGACCTTTACAGTGACTCACCGATGTTTTCCCTAACAGGCTGTAACTGGGGAAAAAAAAAAAAAAGGGATTGAAATATGGAAAACCAGATTCTCATTCTCAGTGGATAGAAAAAAAAATAATTTAGGCTGTCCAAGGTACATATGGTACATAGGAAGACTAGTTCCTTAGGAATTCATTGGGAATTCATAGAGCAGGACAGGAAATTATACAAAAGCTACTTTAGCGGAAAATGTATTTCTTGCTGAATTGTTAAAGGAATTTTATTTCCAGTGTCAAAGCCAAAAGGTCCATTTCATGTTGCTTTCAATACTTGAATTTTAGGCATCTATGGATCTATGAATAAAGGCTAGGGTGTACATTCTTCTGGTAACTTGTATTTTGAGCCCTTTCCATCTCCTCTGGACAGAGTTTCTGAAGTACTGACATTTCCAATGTGCACTGTGCTAAAATAAATGTAACTGAGCTGTACCTCACAGCCTGACACCAAAGAGATGTAGTGCTTTATTAGGGAAGATGTAGTTCATAGTAGGATCTTTGGCCACAAGCAGGGCAAAGAAATACAACTTCCAGAAGCCACCTTTAGGATCTCAAATCCTCAGAAGAAGCAGCCACTGTAGCATCGCTCTGTCAGTTTTGGCCAGACAAGGACTACACTGATGAACCTTTATATCTCATTGCAAGGTCCATTTGCTCAAGGCTTTCCTTGAAGGAGAGAGGTTATATGCTGAACCACTTTGACAATAAGAGCCTCAATGTCAGTTCTGCAATCCTTGATGAACTCATAATGTTTTAAATTGAAATATATTTGTTCAGAAGCTGCCATGGGTGTATATATCCATCAGAGAGGAAAATGAAGTATCATGCTATTTCTGATCCACCAGCAGCTGTACAGAGGCTGCTGCTCTGTGTCAAATGTGCTACTTAACCATGTGGAACAGGGGCAACACAAGTTATCACAGCCATATTCTCCTTCCATTGTCCTGCTGTGTAGATTGCTGCATTTCCAAGGTACTGAGTTCATAGTCAAAACTTGCCTTAACATTAGAAATTTCCAAAGATATCCAGGACAGCTCATCACCCAGCTCCCACACCAAAACCTACACATTTCAGGACCAAGATATGAGTCTACTCAGTCAAATAAGATGCTGGGTTTTTGCAGGTTTATTCAGTCCCTGTAGTTGTACATGCAGGAGCAGAGCAGGATTCCAGAACAAGTCGGTGCAGGATCCAAAGGAGAAATGAATGGATATATGCTAAGCAGGAGGGTTTCTGGGAGAACATATTAGCCCATTTACTCCCCAGTACTCTGATTAGACCTGTTTTAGTGGGATTTGTGATCTGTGCTCTGTCCTAGAATATCAGAGGATTCCGTCAATGTAAAGCAGTACTTGATCATAGGAAACATTGCAGTGTCTTTGGTTTTGAGCTGGATATCTCAAGAGCCAAAGGCAGGCTGCAGACTCAGTAGCAGTGTTTGGATTGTCTCCTCTCATTGTCATACATTGTCCCTGTCACTTGGCATTTGCTAATTTCTGTCCATTATGCTTGCTCAGCTACTTCCTCTGCTCTCATAACAAAGCTACAAGAAACAGGTTAAGCTACATATTAATGTTTCAGTGCAACACTGCAATTTGATAACGATAAACAGAAGCTTTTATGAGGCTGTAAATGTCTCTTCCATTTATAAATATTGTACTATAACTGCAGGCTCTAGGGTTATCAGGCAGTCAAAGCTTTCATCAAAGCCAAATAGTTCCTAAAGTACCACTCTTAAAAATCTTTTGCAGGCATTAATGTTTCATTAGTTTTCTCAAATGAGTCTCTTTGGGAATCTGTATAGCAAGTAAAATCTAGCTCTAACCCATAGAAAAATTAACTGCATTTTTAATTCCTTTCTTTAGAATTTACTTCACATGGCTGGTGGTGGTACATAGCTGGTATTCCAAATGTACTCAGCTTAAAGGGTAGCAGAAAAATCAATAACTTTTGTACAAATGTACATTATACCAATGCACTCTCACCCTCCAGCCAGGATTATTTCTGCCCATCCAGCTCTAACTGTACCTTGCTTTTCCATGGAGGTGGACTTCTTGCCTCTGCTTAACCAAGCCAAATTTATGGAAACTACTCTGAAGTTGCACCTACAGTGCAACAACCAAGAAAGCACCGTCCAGATATTTGATTGATTCACACATTCTCAGGGCACCAGGGACCGCTGTGACTTCCATAAAAGCACATTATTTCTATCCAATGTACTTGAAACAAATTGTGCCAGCAGCTCATGGAGCCTCTGTATTCACCGTTCCTTTCTAGCTCCAGCCTTGTAGAGCACATATCCTCAGTTCCTGCTCAGCATTTAAATGTGTGTAACTGGCAGCCTGTTGTTACTGCACATTGGCACAGAGCTTTATAGTTGGTGTGAAAGAAAATTACTAGGGCATCTGTAATGGCTTTATCTCAATTCCTATCTAGCCTTCCAAGCAGTGATTAATTTTGTACAGTTTAAACAGCAAACTTTTAATATAAAACACAGATTGAACCAACATCTTTGAATTCACAAGTGAGTGACAGTCTTTCCTCTGTGAGCAGGTTTTTGGGGGACAGTCAAGGCCTAACGTCATCAGTAGATGTGCTTTGTAAGCATTTGTGGTCCTACAAGGCCTCCTAGGGATAGAAACAAAGGGAAATGCCTGCATGCTGCCTTTGTTGGGATGCTGGGATTTGGCATAGAAAGTGCTGGAGGGAGGAGAGAGGTGAGGAATAGGCAGGAGCACATCAGGAAGGTGCCTGGCTGCAGGTGTGGGAGTGGGCACGAGCACGTGGTGTCCTAAGGAACATACTGCTGTCCACACCATCGGTTTGAATAGGGTTGTAGGTCTCAGGACAGTGAGCTGAGCTGTTCCTAACTTGGTCATGCCCTGCTCAGTGTGACCTTGGCTCTCCCAGTTCAGAGAACTTTGGATTTGGGGATGAAATGATCTGCTAGCATTGGGAAGAAGTGTGTCTCTCTTTGAGACTGAGCCTGAACGTGGTAATACCTCATGTCAGCATGCCTGTAGGTTGCTGCAAAATGTCTACATTCATCTCATTCCTCTCACATCTCTGTTATTGAACCAATTGCAAGTGTGCTTACTGATACCCAAAAGCAACAGGGAGTATGCAACACAGTGGTCACGTATCTGACAAGTTCCTCAGGACCCTGATTGCACTGATTAGTCCACAATATGTTTCCGTTGTCTGAAAGAATGTTAGGTCTCTGACCAAAAAAAAATTACAGAATTAGTAGAAAGAAAAACAGTAATGGGCACAAATCCTTTATATGGATGCTGTGAGACTGTGTGGTACCATAGCTTGAACAGCCCCTATATCAGAGTCAGCACAAGGTTATCCATCCAAGAATTCACACTGTGGCTCCTACTGGGTAGATGGTGTGGAGGGCCTCATAAAATGGTGTCTCAGGAAAGGAGTTGAGCATTGCAAGAGTTGCAGCCAACAGAATGTGAGGAGATGGCTTCTGCAAACATCTGCCTGTGGCAAATCATTCTAACAGGGCACAGGGATGTTTTTCTGGGCCGCATGCTGAAAGCATTTGTCCTGCAACGTCACATGATCATTTGCAGTGAGTACAGAGTCCCAGTGAATTTACTTCCCAAGTTTTCCCTCTTTTTACTTCCACACTTGATAAAATTGCTGTCTGTGGCAGTGATAAGGCAACGTGTAAATACTTCGCAGAAGAGTTATTCATCATTAATGCAGGCAGTTGGAAGTCATAGTCAAACAGCACTTGCAGGAAAAAACATTCTGATGAGAATAGCACTAAAGAATTTAATTTCAAACATGTGAAGGGATTCTTCTTTGCACAGGCCTCTTGCTTCTCAGCCTTCCAGTTCTTTGTCCACGAAAGGGTTATAAGAAAAAAGAAGGCAATTTGGGGTTCATTGATTTCACATAAAGTCTTTGCCACTTAGCTCCTCACAAACAAAAGCTGCAAAAATACTTTAGACTCAGGGAGAAGTGTAGCAGGGATTTTTGATACCAGAAATCTCTAGGGGAAAAACGGCATCATGAAAATAATTGGCTGGAAAATTAAGCTGGCCAAAATGAATATATAAATAAACTGGAAATATTTAACAGGGAAGGAACAGCTAACCTCAAGCTGGGGTGAATGATCTTTCTGTGACATCTCCCTAAAGCAACTTCTGGTGCTCAGTCAGGAATTATGGGGTCGATAGAGAGATTATTTGGTATTGATCTTCGGCCTGGCTTTATGCAGAGCGTAAGCCTGTAAAATTAAAATGGTCCTTGCAAATTTATTAAAATGGCTTAAAATTTATTAATCACTTTGGAAATGCACGTCATGGACTCTGAACTAGAATAATAAAGTTTTAAGCCACTACCAATTATCTAAGGAGTTTGCACAGTGTGATGGTTCAATTACTCTGTGTGGAAGTTTCCCAGTTAAACTTCAGCCAGACCACATTTGCCTTCCTTTCCTAAATATATGGGGTTTCCAGCCCTCCCCAAATTCACACCATACCCCACCATCAACAATTATTCTCATTAGTGAGGTATATCTGCAAAATTTTACAAGGATATTTAAATATATTATTGTCATCAGAATCAAAATGTGCCAGACATGAGAAATGGGAGACATTAGAAAAGCTCTGGGCACACACTGCTGTTCAGGGGGTGCTTTCTTATCTCCACAGTAATAATGGCTGTGCTGTCGTGTCCCATTGCTCCTGATAAAGGAAGAGGTCATTGTTGTACATATTTTTTGACAGAATGAGGTCGTTGATGTTATTTCTGATTAGTTGAATAATGGTTGTGACAGATTCTTAGTTGTCTTACCTTAGAAATGACAGCCTGCTTTCCTATCCTGGCTGACCTTTTTTTCTTAAAGGGAACTCTACTTGTAAAGCAGCCGCAGAAACTGAGAACTGTGGGGGCTGGGTTTTCTCCTCTCTCCTTGTGCAAGGGTAGTGTAAAGAAAAAGGGAAGAAACTTTAGTGGCTACCGTAGCAGCAAGCACTCCTGATTATCTTGCAGTACACAAGAAGGATATGATCTCTGTGGAAGAAATCCCTCCACCTCAGCTGTGGCAGATTGTTGCCCCTCAGATGAGGAAGGAGAGCTCCTTGCAAGGTTATTTTATTAGATCATCTGCTTTGCCCTCAACAGCATCTCAGCCCTGTGCCCTGCTAGCAAGAATAATAATGTGACTAAAACATCTTTTAACATTTAACAGCCCCATTAATTTTCCACTGATGCACCACACAGAGTAAGGGATTTGCACCCTTGACCTTGGGCATCTAACATATAAAATATTAGATTATGTTTTTGCAACTCTTTTGTTCACTCTCAGTCTTTCAGTGCTGGGAGCACAGACAGTTATAACCAGCTTAGTCAGACAACATAAAAATTTAAACTTTTCTGGCATAGACAAGGCAGGAGACACCAGAGAAATTCAATGTCCTTGTCTTGTTTAATAAGTCTGCAAGCTTGAAAGTCTTATTAAGCATTCAGAAAACAGAACGTGACACACTTAAGAAAAGTTTGTGGAAACTACCTTTTCTTTTTTTTTAAATTCCTGATGAAGTCTCCTTTAAAAATGAGAACTGAAAGCAGAATTTTCATTTTTGGTGCCTTACAGTAATTTGAATTGAATGTAAACTGTTTTCTTTTCCTCCTCATTCAGTTAGTCAGCAAATGGAAAACGTATTTTGTTTGAAAAATCTTTAGGGAGTGAATAGAAATGAAGTTATTCTAAAAAACCATTCCATTAGAGAAGCAATATAAGTGAAGTTCTGCTTTCCTGTGGAACTTCTTTTGAGTTTCACTTGAAATGCAGTGAACTAGATCAGAGACACACCCTATAAGGAACAGTTAAATTATTGGGAGTTTAAAAGAATGTTAAAGGTAGAGCTAGAGTAGACCTGTATCTGTTCTCTGGATCACCCTTCCTTTCCGCCCACCATACTTGCCCAAATTCAGAGGGTTTAGTGTAGGTCCTAAGCTACTCTCTTAAGCAGCTCATGGGAACGAATAAATCACTAAGACTTCATGAGGACAAACTTTAGGGAGTTAAGTGGCTGCTTTCCTGGAAAACTCCTTCAGACACTTCTTACTTTATTTCCAGCAGGAGGAAGGGTGAGATGTAGGTGCAGGGTGTCTGGAAAGCCCGAATAAGCTCTCGGCTGAAGCCTGGTGCTGTATTTCTGAGACCAGAGTGCCACATGCAGCACCTCTCGGGATCTGGCAGGGAAGCAAGGAGGCTCTGAGACTCTCTGCAGTGCCTGTGCTGGGTGGTGTCAATCCTAAGCACCTAAAAAGCCTTTAGGGCTTTCTAGACACTGTGGAGGTCTCATGCTGCAAGCTTTTTGAGGCATGTTCTAAGAAATAACACCTCTTTTTCTTTGAATTAAATGGCTCCCCATTTTGACTCCTGTTAGGAAGCTAACTCAAAGACCTAAAGTGATCCTGATCATCCTCTATCATCCACTAATGAAAATGATGAACAACCCCTTAGTAGAAAAAGAAGGGAGGCAGTCTGGGATGGAGCAAAAACAAGCTGACAATCTAAAGTTATAACCACAAAGAGAAAGACAAAATAATATTTTCTGTGGTTGTTATCAGGGAAAATTAATAATGCTCTAATGAATATTAATTCATATCCATATAGATTGCTAACTTCTGTGCTTTTGCTGACATGGTGAGCAATCAGTATTTAAATGCCTAGTATTTCTTTTGATTTGTCACAATTAATGTTTCATGGCATGTATGTGAGTCTATAAATTAAAAAATTTAATTACAAGTTGTTCTTCTTGGGTTTTTTTTGAAAAGACTGAATGGCAAACAGAGCTGCAAAGCAGTGACATACTCAGAATCAGGATGCTGATATAAATATGGGTAGATGATGCTAACTAAGTTAGTTCCTTTTAAATCTCTTCATATCCCGAATGGAAGCATGGCTTTAGATGAAAATGTTCATTATACAAATTAGATGGATGTTATTATTGAGCACATTAATCATTTTTTCTCCAAATGTTCATTTTACAAATGTAATTATTTTTAATCATACTGGTTCCACTAAATTAGAGATTTTGGTTCCTTTTACACTCAAATTCAAGGTCTCTGTATTTAAAAGCACATTATTTTTTGTAGATTATTTCCTGTCATTTTACTTCAAAAGCACCTGATAAAATTTCAGTAAGTGTGATTAAATAGCACAGGAAAGTTGCCATGGTATTTTTCTTCCTTTCAGCATCATAAAATCTCGGTTCTTCTATGGCAGGTTTGAGGCTCCACAAGAGTGTAGGTGTGTGATTAACCTGATTTCTTAATGAGTGTATTGAAAACATATTTTCTTGCGGTTCAGTGACTGATAGTAAGCTATTGAGTATTTAGCCCTGGCAGAAGATCAGGACAGAGCTTGTATGACAATCAAATATCCCCTATAGCTTATTTTGAAGTCTCATAAAGTACTTGGTAAACCTTGTTGACACCACAAAAACAAGCATAAATTCTATTCCATGCTTTAAAATATCCCAGATCCTCAAACCCACGGGAGATTTTATGACCTGCTTTGCCCCTGGTCATTTTCAGCATCCCAACATCTTGTGTTATCAACAACCATCTGGCAAAATTTCATTGTCTGAGCTTTTCAGCTGCTTTATGAGGAACAACAATTTAACTCCACATTGAAGACTGTGCAGGCTCACAACCAGATCCAGTCATTTTCAGTACTGCCTCCCAGTTAGTGTGTATAATTAATATGGACTTTGAGACATTAAGCAACAAATTCCATAACTGGAAGATATTTCATGTGCAGATTAGCAAGTAACCATCTGCCACATTCTTGATGAGGTACTGTGGTTTATTTTAGAAAGAGAAGAAAAATCCCAGCATATTCACTGTTTTGCAAAGACCAGCTATGTTTCCAAGAGAACCTGGCTTTGCCTTTGCTGGAAATGTACTTCAATTACAACTGCAAATGTACACTCTCTATGCACGTTTTTTACAGAAATATTGCTGATATTTTAAGTAATCATACTTCTGCCTCTCCACAATTTGTCTCCAAAAGAGATCATGCAAAAATGCAGATGAAGGAAAGAGATTAATTGATGGGCAGTTGTAGTTTGTGATGAGGCCGAGATGTGCTATGAATATTTGTATTAGTTAAAGGGAACATAGGAATTCATAAACATGTAAAAGAGAACATACATTCTAAAACTATTCCATGAATAAATAGTTTATTTCATTGTGTTAACAATTTAATATTTGAAAAATAGCCTGAAATATTGTTCTTTTTTCATTCACTGTACAACAGGTCACTGAACACAGTATTATAGCATGGATGATATGTGGTTTCAAAGACATTTTTGAAAATTAGCAAAATCTCTATGCCAGTTTCTTAAAAACAAGCAAACATCTGTCAAAAAGCAAGATCAGGAAAAAAAGACATTGAAGAAGAAAATGCAGCAGTGGTAGATGTTACTTGCAGTGGCCTTACTTGTAACCTGTTGGATGGAAGTGTCTACAGTGCAGGAAGATGGGAGAAAGTCCCAGAGGAACTGGGGTTCTCTGCTTATGTCCTTATCTATGTTCTTCTGCAAGGGTCTCTTCTTGTTAGCTCAGAGTTAGAAACTCACTCCATAGACATTTTACTTGATCCAAGGGTTGTGTATGTAATTCCTGTTCTGATTTTAAAGCTCTTACTATGATGATTGTCTTAGATTTCCACATGAAGTTTAAGGAGGCAGGGAGCTGTGTTTCACTCATTTGTGCTTGTCTCATAGGGTTCTGTAATATATGTCTCTATTAGCTTTCCCAGTTTTGTGAATGTTTTCAGGAATTTACTGTCTTTGGGATCTCTGCTTTTTTGTCAAACTTGATAGAAATATTCGCATTTACTGGGGAAGATGAAGGAGTAGATGTGCACACACAAAGAGCATGATTACATAGCCTTTGTTTCCTTCAGGAAGCTGGATGAAAAGTGTCCACTGCATCCCCGGTCCCCATCAGTGCACACCAGTGAAGTTGTCTTTCTTGAAATGCATTTAATTGTGGCACAATTTTAAAAGAGAATGAGGGATGTGAGTTTGTAGTAAATGGGCTAGGATGGTTTTTTTCAGTCCTCAGAATCCTTGACATATAACCTTTTGCTTATATAAAACACTTCAGCTGTTCATTCATAGGTTTAACTATGCTGAAGACTATCCAGTGGAAAGAAACCTTATCTCCAGCTTAATATTTCATTATCTGGCACAATATGAGGATATTAGACTTTGATTGCTGGTTCTCTTCAGAGATTACAGCATTTAAATTCTTATTCCCATCTGCATTTTAAACTTCATCCTTTTTTTTTTTAAACTGGTCACATTTATGTTACATTTAAATCTTGTCTTTCTAGTTTTCAGGTTAAAAATTTTAGGTGTAAAATATTCAAATCAGGTTTGTCCTAAATTTCCCAAACTATTCTGGTGTTCACCCACTCATGTTGCAATCCTAACTATATGCAGACATAGTAATGGACATTGAGGAATTACAATGGTCCTTCACTACACACCAACATCACACATCTGACCATAAAAAATTCCCTTCAAGAACAATATGATGATATGCACCTAAACCTTTTACAAAACTATTAATCTGTGACAATGTCACCCAAAGTTACAGTAAATAAGTTATTGACGTAGTTTTATGGGTCACAGTAACGTATCTGTTTGGAATCTGTTGTACTCAGACAGGCATATACATTTGCTGTAAATGGATCTTCAGTCTCTGTGAATAATTTTATTCTTTTTATACACACTATAAAATTGCCATTTTTATGGCCAGGCTTGATGTATGATATGGTTGAAGAGCTGTATGAGTTAATTAAAGAATAAAGGGCTGTCCCTTCTGCTCTATATTTCTGATCATGACAGTATCTGAGAACCACTGTTTTGTACCACACAGCGATTTTGACTTTAAGGAAATCATACAGGTTGAGGTGTGCATACTCTCATACTGTGCAGGGCATGTGATTGGGTCCAAAATCCAGAGGCTTTGTATCACCAAGGCAAGCATTTGCCCTGCTGGGGCAAATCCCTACATTTCTTTGAGAGCTTCAACAACATCCCAGAAAGACAAAGAAGAGTAGTTTCTGTAAATGGTAATCCCATCAAGAAAATGAATGTGGAAAAATAGGGCAGCAAAGGATCACTTAAATTCTGTCTGCTGCCATCACAGATGGCCATGCTGTCTTATCCCAGTTAGGCATGCACCAGAGCTCAGTCACATCTCTCTCAGCCTCTGCTTTGCTAAACTCAGTATAAAAACCCTACAGCTCACTCTCAAGAGATAAACTCGCCATTTCTTTGGTCATCCTTCACCTGTGCCCCCTTGAGTTTTTATTTTTGCACAGAGCTGGCAAACACTGTCCCCTAAACTTCAGTCAGGATTTCCCCAGATTACCTTCTGTGGAAGACCATACCCTTGTCTCTTGGAGAGAGGGAATCAGGACCACTAAAATGCCTTATGTTGCGTCAGCTTTCAAAGGTGAATGTGTGTACCCAAACACCTGACCCTGAACTTCTAGGTATTTCCCAGTCAGTAACTCTTGTCTATTACCAGGCAAAAAATTCCATAGCAAGAGAGCATCTTCAATTTCAATTCTTTCCCTTTGAATTCTGGCTGTTGTGCATTAAGTAAGATGTTTTCTTCCTTTGTAAACATGTGATAGAAGTTCCCATAAGCACTTTCCTTTCATCAAGAGAATATTATTTAGACAGCCAAAAGGAAGGTAATTGTAGCATAGGATAATCACTAGAAAGAGAAGAGAATGCCTCCTTATATTTACATTGTAGAAACATGAAATTCTATTTCACTTGCCCATCATTAACTAGTATGAGCTAAGACATTTGCAGAATGTGTGCTCTCCGAGACAGATTTAAAAGATAAAGTATTCTGATGGCTCTGAAGTGTAGAACAATATTTTTCTCCATATTACTGTTAGAGAAAAATAGCACAAAAATGTCAGGAACTGTAACTCATTGCTCTTTTTTTCACATAATTTAATCATGTGCCTTTATTTTGAAGCCTACATCCAACAAAGCAAATTCACTTTGAACGACATCTGTAAGTAATCATCCTTCTTCTGTATGGTCTGTATTACTGCTGAATCCCTTCTGTCTTAATTTTTCCTTCCTGTAAATGCTATTGTAGATGCAGATCTTTAATATCACACTGATACCTAAGTTTTCTCCTTGAGGTCACTTTGTTCTAAGAAAAGAGATACAGTCTTTACTTGTCCCAGTCACAGGCAGATACGACCTCTCACCCCCGTGGGGCACTGGTTTGCTGCAAACAGGCTAGAAAAGCACATATAAAGAAATGAACATTTAAGATGGCAAAAGACTGCAGGAAAGGTTTCAAAAGCCATGCCGGTTAGAGGTCTTTAAAAGGTACATGGCTCTGCCATATTGTTCCCAGAACCTAATTTTGTCTGCACAAATATGACATACTGCTATCATTCCTCTCACATATTAGGCTTATCATCTCCCTGCCCTTTAAAGCCTTCCTCATGTCCTCTGTTAGCTTTAATAAAAGCTAATCCATAAGAAAAAGCTCAAAAGACCAAGCAGACCTAGCTCAATTAGTTCTTTGATTAACTTCATAACTGAGCAATAAGCTACAGAGCCAGACCTTCTTCAGCTGAAAAGGGCAGCACTCACTGTGGCAAGGTAGAGCTACTCAACATGCATTTCTGCACAATTTTGTTTAATTCACAGTTTATTGTCACTTAATGAATGCATGCAGGGGTTAGGGGTGTATACCCTGGTTAACACCAGGTAGGCTGCCCACAGCTGTGCCCCAAACCTCTCTTGGGCTCATGAGCCTTTCCCTGACATCACACTTCCATTTCTAAAGTTTAGTAATGAGGTAGGCTAGTTGTAACATGGGCTTTTATTGGGAACAACAGAAAATGAGCAGCCAGACCTAGACATTAACTCTTAAACCTGCTTTTAAATCTGTAGTGAGAATGTCCCTCTGCAGTGTACTGCAAAAATGCCATCCTTTTTGAGGCACATCTGTAAGGAACCATTATACTAAAGAGGGTGAGAAAATCAAAGACTTGGGCTGGCCCAGGAAGGGTGCTGACACAGTAGTATTTGGGAGTAAAATCCAGATGTCTCTTCCTGCAGAGGAGAATATATCCTCCTTGGCACAGTGTGCAGTATGTGGGGTTTTGCATGTATGCTTCTGCACTGAGATATCCACATAGACAAGCCACTATATGTGTTTGGAGATGAGACAAAGTAATATAGCTAGAAAGACTCTGCAAAGAACTCAGACTTGTTTTCAAAAGCTTCCTCCTGAAGTTGAATATTCAAAAAATTCTCTCACAATTAATGTATGCCCATCTGTGATATTCATAGCTTGTTTTAACTTTATGGTGCCGGAGGCAGACCCCTAATCTCAGCGGGTGCATTCTCACAGAAGAAATGGCCCTATAAAAGATAATGGGTAATTAATATCATAAAAAATTTCTCAGTAATGACTGGGGATATCAGAACTTGGTTCGTATTTCCTTTTGGGACCCTGGAAATAAAATTTTATATTTCTCAGCAAAAAAAAAAGCCTGATCTTGGTATTTTGAGTACATGCAACAGCAAATAGTACACTTTTGTAACATGCTGTCTGGAATTTGATTTCTTCCTTTACTAGTTGAGAAAGGAAGATCTGAAATATCCTCAAAGTATAACAAGATGCTAATGTGCCAAAAAGAGCCTTTGAATGAGCTTGTTTCAGTCAATATATTGCAAGTGTGTTAATTCTAAGACCTCTAATGACACTAAAAACACTCATTGACAAATGCCTCACTTTCTCTTAATAACACTTGCTTTAATGTTGCTGTAAATGATATCAACTTTGCCAAAATGATACGGCACTAGCACTTAAAATCCTCCTTCAATGGTTATTTGTATTTTAAATTTTGCATTTTCATTTGATCCCATATGCTTTTGACAGTGCTGGATTGATTTAAAGCCAGCTGATTACTGAACACTGAATTAAAGTGGAATCTCAGGTACATTACAAAGGTGAAGGAGCAGCTAGATTCTAAGCAACACCTGAGCTAATGTCTCTTTTCTAATTGAGTGGTAGTCAGGCAGTTTGCAGTGCCAGCAAGTACGGTTAAATCAAATTGACTTTTAGTGTTAGACCAATGGTGCTAATAGACTGGGTTCACTGTTTATGATGGATATGGAAAGACAAATACATTAAAAGCAAAGGTCATTCTTATCTTTTGCTTTTGACAGCAAAGACTGAACTGTACAAAGTTCGTTTCCCCTCCAAGAAATCATCATTCCTACAGTTTATCTCAAGTGAGTTGGGTAATGGAAATCTAGAAGGTTTTTTTTCTCTCCACATCATCCTCCATAAATTAGACTTATCACCCTTATACCTGGATGCATTATTTGCCTTTTCTCCTCACACTCAGATGGGAGCAAGGGATTGTTTTCCTTTTTATTTTTGCTTACAGAATCTATTTTAATGATCTCCTTATCTTTGCTTCAGTTGCTAATGTGGGTCTATGTATGGGAAACAGGATGAGGCTGTGAGTTGTCTGGAGGAACATGGAACATTTGGGAGGAAATATGGACCATTGCTTCCTTCATCAGTCAACAGAAAGAGAAACAGGCTTCTTGGTGAATTTGAAACACTATTCACCTGCTGAGCTCATGAACTTTTTGCCAGTGCTAAAAGAATGTCCTTTTCATACAGTGGAATACTGTGGGCAGGGGAAGAGTTTTGATACTGCTTTCAGTGTTAAATTTCAGATACTGAGGGCTGCAGAAGTCTTAGCCCACTGATTTGTGTGGGGCTTGCAGTCTGCTTGTGGTTAAGTATGTGTGTGACTGTCTTGGCTCGGGGTGGCAACCAGAGAGCTCCGAAAGCTCCTGAATTGCAGATTAATAACAATGCAGGTAGCAGTTAGGGTACAGAATAACTTCCTTCAGCACGGTGAAATGATGCATGTTTAGAGCTAAAGGTTTGTGTCTGATGATGAGGCAAGATAAAGGGAGCTGCATTTCAGTAAGGGCTTCAGCAAAAAGCAGCAACAACATCTTATGCTGAGAAGAAAAAGATTTTGTCAGTAAATAGCAGGATTCCCTACCTATTGTCTGATTTTGGCAATGTCTGATTTGAGTGTTATGTTGTATCCAAGGCTTTCTGACCTATAATAGGCCACTGAGAGCTGTCTGGGCAGTGCCATCCTCCACACCAAGTCACAAATGCAGAATGAGAGGTTCTCCTGGGAGTCTGATCTAGTGAGGGGATCCATATGGAATGTGATTCAAATCCTAACAGCACCCACAGTGTGGGACAGGAAAGAGTTCTCTTACTTCTGTTTTAGAGCCCTCTGATATGCCATACCTAATGGCAAAAAGTCATTGGTAATGCATCACTCCCTCCCTAAATTCTGCCTTACCAAAGGGCTTCTCTCCAGTCTCTGACTCCATGGTTTTCTTTCCAGAAGGGTGCACATGGAGGGAGTGACTTCTGGATGCTTGGGTTTAATGAGTTGAGAACAAGCAGTGCTCTGTGCAGTGCTGCTGCACCCAGGAGGTGCATCATCCTGCTTGACACATTTTTTTTCTTTTTTTAAGGTTTTATTTTATCCACCAAAAATGGTGCCTATTTGTGTTGGTTTTGAATGAATTTTTAAATGCAACTGTCATTCCCTGCCTTGTGAATTGCAGAGATTCTACCATGCTGTAAGGAAACATTCTGACACTGTAAAAACTAAATGTTTGCTAAAACACTTCTGATATTCATAAAGGTAAAATTTTAGTATGGTTTTTGTGGTTTTGCTATAGACCAGATACAAAATTCTGTTCCACAATACATTTAGAGTGTGCAACTTACATTTCTTACTTGATTTAGGGAGGACAGAATAACAAGCAAACTGAATAGCAGAAGATTGGTGTTTCTAGCAAGTTGAAAATACCATGGTTTGTTTTCCACTAATACCAAGAGAGATAAAGTTAATCTGAAAGTACACAGAAATTCACATTTACAAAATCTGATCTCCACAAGGCCATGAAATCCTTAATTTGTTTATTTCTCCCAGAAGAATATAAATCACTGTTGCATCGCCCAAATGTTTGTGAGTTTATCAAAAGGAGCGTTTATTCAGCATTCATTCCACTCTGTCATTAAATCCTCTGGATTATATGGCTGTTGTTGTCTTTTAAATTCCTGATAAATATGTTGCTGACAGCCAGCTGTTCTTTCCAATGCATCATAACCAACCATCCTAGAGTAGATCATTAGTCTGCTTACATCCATCTATTTTATTTATGCCATTCAGGGAGATTACAATGGCCATCTGCAACTGTGGACACTTTTTGTTTTGGAGGAATGCACCATCAGTGGCACAGGAATGTGAGGGACAGGGCAGAGTTTCAAGGATGTCAGCTCTCTTGGTGTGAAAAGGCTTTCCTGCCCAGTAGAGGCACACTTGGGTGGCTTCAGCCCTTTTTCCCCTGAGCTGGTTTTGGAGCCGTGCAGACTGGTGACCCTACAAGAAGCCTCTTGGGGCTGAATCCCCAAGCAAGGCATGGGGAAATGCCTGACTCATCACACCACCTAGTTATCCCTGGGGGCAAAAATTTGGGTGCACAAAAATCCTCAGTTATGGCACAGACTTTTCCCCCTCATACTCTTATGCCACATTACATTTATTAAATAGAAGGTCAGAGCTTTCCAGAGTTTCCCCCTTGGCAGCAAGCTGGATTTTCCTGCTGCTCTTTTGACTTTTCAGTGGTCTGAAGCATCAGGTTTGGCTCACTCTCAGTTCAAGCTGTCAAACTCCCATGGACAGAGCAGTCAGAGTATGTTTCTGCTGGGGATATCAAAGAGTACGTTTTCCAGTTGGCAGCGTTCAGCCCACATGGGGGTTTTTTTCAGAAAAAAAGGGAATGCTGCCCCTTGCACTTGTAATTTACAGTAATTAGCAAGGAAATTATGCTTGGTTTTAGAGAAAGAAGCACACTGAGTAACTCATCCCTAAAAAGAAGATTTGGAAAGGAGGCTCACATTGGGAAGTAGTACATTTTTATTCCTGGTGTAAACATAAATATTCAATATTTTTTGCAAATCAAAAATCAGAAAGGAGAAAAGCAGTGATCTTTGGATTGATTGAACTTATTTCTCCTCTCTTATTCTGAAATGCTTAATATTTCAGCTGTGTGTGAAATTCAAGTAAGCTGATAGATTGGTTGTATTAATTGAAAAAAAAACCTAACCCAAAAAAACCCTAGCTGAAACACTTTCTTTTCGAAGAACAGATGGCTTTCTTTACTTACAGCTGTAGAATATTTTGCTGCAACATAAAGACATATAGTACATCCTCTGGGGATGAAAGAAAATGAGATGGGGAGAAAACATTGCAGGGAAAATCATTAGAAGCTCTAGAAATAATAGAAATACCAGGCCTGACTTTTGGTGCCACTAACCTTTGTTGGCTTCAAATGACAAGTGCTACTTGAGATCAAGACATCAGCAGGACCTCTACTTGCCCTGAGTTTCCCACCCTCCTCTCCATGAGGACAGCAGCAGGAGAAGCCCCTTCTGCAGACATTTCTTGTGGCAGAGGATGTTTTTTATGTTTTCTCTATCAGCCTGCCTGGCTTAACCTTTTGACCATCCTTCAGCTGCCTTTTAATGTGACCATTTTATCAACTAGTGCAGTTAAAATGGCAGTCAGTTTAGCCAGCTCTGTCTGCTGCTGCTTGAAATTTTATGTATTGTGACCTTCTTTGTGCCCTTAATTTCTGCTGGAGATGCTCATCTCCTTGCACTGTAACCAATGAATCAATTTTATTCTCTGCTGAAAGTGTTACAGGGGTGCAAAGCAAAGTTCCTCCCCCTGCTCCTTATCTCAAATAAGAAAACTCCAGCAGTTTTTCTCTCTTTGCAACTGCCTATTGATTGTGTATGTCAGCTGTACATCTGTGGGCACTGAGGGATTTGATTTTATTTGTTTGCTCTATGATGTCTGAAAAGTGATTGCTTGAAAGGTTGCTGAGAAATGGGGGGTCTTGTCCACAGGTTTTGTAATGCATAATTTGTGTCTAATTATATCAGGATGGTGTGATTACACAAGGTATTTCCTTGTACTTGTTTAGGTATTTTTTTGGATAATACATGCATCTGCAGTCCCAAAGCCCCAGAAATACCATAGGCAAGATTGTCTCATACTGACTTACATATGGCTAGATTTAGTGCTCTTGCGTGGATTGTTTGCCAGTAAATAAAAGTAGTCATTTTTCTGAGTGTTTGATGGCAGAGGATGCTGTCCTCACTTCTGTTGGCCTGGGCAGCACATCTCCTATCACATCTGTGTCACTCGAGCAGTTCAAAGAGGGCTTGTGCACTGAAACTTTTTGTCAGGGCCAGGGCCATCAGCAGAGGAACTCAGAGAGGGACAAGAGATGGACTGAGATGGACTTTGGTCCATCATGGATTCAGAACCATCAGGAGTGGGGCAGTCTGTGGGGACTGTTAACTCCTGTCTGTGACTGCTGAACTCACTCTGCGAAGCTCACACATTCTGACACCCTCAAAGTCTTGTGTGTGCCCTAAGGATCTGGCTGTCAGGCCCAGGGTGTGACTCCTGGGGTGTCCTGAGCAGGGCCAGGAGTAGGACTTAATGATTCTGATGGGTCCCTTCCAACTCAGCATATTCTATGGTTCTACAATACAGGCAGGTCATACAGTAATTCCCTGTGTAACTTGCATTACTCAGTGCAAGTCTGTCATGTGTGAGTGACAATTCTTCTAAAATAGATATTTCCAAGCCAAGTGTAAAAAATGTTTGAGGTACAGCTTCCAGCAAATATTTGCATGTGATCAGATATATTATCTCTTTGTTTAATTCTAGTTCCATAACCAAGGGTGCCTTTATTAGATTTCAGGAAATTTATTGCGCTGCCTTCACCTAGGAGAGGTGCCCAGGGTGCTGAGCCCTGGAGCAGAAGCCTGAGTGAAGTAGTTCTCAAATTACCACAGCCCTGTTCAGTTTGTCCCTGTATCTATAAAAGCACAATATCTATCTTCCTTTTACCTGATGGGGCCTGCTGAGTAAGAAAAAATTGTCAAACATTGGCGAGAGTGTTGCTGTTTGTATTGATACAGATTTATGATTTCATAGCAGGATACTGATGCAAACCTGGAAGTTTAAACCTCTTTCGAAAGAGTGAAGTCCCTGAGTATCTCCAGCCCTTCAGAGGTTAAGAGCAAGAGAAGCAAAGAGAAGCATTGGAAGTTAGGGCTCAGATAGTGCCAGGTATTGCAATTCACTGCTTGAAGATTTAGCTCTGTGCTTGCAACTGGATTAAGGTGGGATGTTTCGGCAAGTTCTGAATATAGCTGAACTTCTGATTCACATGGCTGTTGGAAGGATATCTAAAAATGGCAGCAAAGTATTAATGCATGTATGGAACAACAGGGCTGAAACTGGTTAACAGTGTACAAAAAATTCTACATCCTCAGTGTTTTGAAATGAAGGGGGTTTTCTATGACATAATTGTGTATATCAAAGCTCTAATAGGTGAGTAATTAAGAGTTTGAATGACAGGCATACAAGTCAAATGTAAAGCACCCTCTGCAAAAAGATGATGTAAACCAGAAGGTGGAAGAAGGGTGTATGTATATGTGACAAAACTCCCCTGCTGCTTCAAGAATAGGTGCTTTGTTTTTCATTAGATACAATATTGGAGATGTATCATCTTTAATCCATTTCTGTCAAGCTCGGTTGTCAGAAAGAGTGAAATTTCTTTCCAAGAAAACATATCTGGGAATCCCTAAAAGCATACTGCAACCACATTCTGGTCCTTCTAGATCTCTAATCAATGTCTCCTTCTGCAAAGATGCACTTGAACCTTGAAAATGCCCTCATAATATTAATTTAAAAGATTAAAAGGACCCTTTTTTTCTCCTATTCTTACCTCGAGAAGAGGGATACCTTTTGAAATATTTGTTTCTTTGTAACTCAGTGTCACAGTTTCATCAGTCAACTGAAAACTCATCAACTTTTCAGTATGAATTAGAGTTCAAAAATGATTGATGTGGTGGTCTGTTTTCTTTGGAACCTGTCTTGTAGTGCTTTAAAGGAGTCCCCAAATGGTGAAACTTGCAATTTGAAACAAAAGCCTTTTCCTATTGAGTATAACCAGATACTCAGAACTGTGAAAGGAATCACTCATAGAGCTATATTACTTTTTCACAGGAAGAATACTGTGTTAGGAAAAAAAATGGCTAACAATCAGATATCTTTGACAAAAGATGAGAAGTTTCCTTTTTTAAATATGGAATTCATTAGTATTATTGAATAGCCTTATCATATTTCTTTTGACTATAAATTATTTCCTCATTCTTGGTTCCTCAGTTCTCAGAGTCTATAGAAGTTACATAAAAGCAGGTACATGATAGAAGACTGGGCATTGTGGAGATGTTAATATGTGGTAGAACTTTTTTTAGGCTAAGCACACATATTTCAGGAGCCATTATCTTGTCTTTTCTTTTGATAAAGTGGTTTTAGATTGACTATTACATTCCAAGGAAATTCAACACAGGTTATTTCAGCCACACAGTGACCAACACTCCTCAACTGCACAACTGCTCGTCCAGACAAGACAGAAAAATCAATGTGTTCTCAAATGTCCTCTCAGGGCAGAACTGGGTGAGAGGGAGTCTGTGGTGTGCCAGAGAGATGAATAACCAAACACCAGGACCATGCCAAAGGCATGGGACAGCTTGGCTCTTAGAGGTGATACCTGCAGAAAGAGTTCTAAGTTTGAGTTACAGGTGGCTGAAGATGTGCAGAGACCATGAACATAAACATTCTTCTATGATGGTGAAGGTGTAATGTGAAAATCACCTTTAATTGTAGCTGTGCAACAGGCTCTGTGCGCTCACCTATGATAAACCAGACCTTTCATAAAAAGATATTGTTCATATAGGTACCAATCTGTGTCCAATGACAGCACAACACTTCATCTACATTTATTTATTGAACACTGGGGTAGGCATAGAGTGTGTTTCTCTAAAAGCTTCCATGAATGTTAATGACAACACTTGTAGACAACACTTGTGCCTAGGAAAATATAGAAAAGGCAAGCCAATAAAGCATCATGTGAAAAATATTAGCTTGCTGAAAAGCTTTTTATGGTTTGAATTAATTTTTAGTTCAGCAGCACTTGTTACACCTATAAATAGATAAATAGTCTCTTGCCTTCCTATAGCTTTTTTCCTCTTATAGTGTGCTTTAGAAGTCTTCACATTCAGTGGTTTTTATTTTATTACATTTAGTTAACACTGCAGGCTCTCTTTCAGGGAACTGCTTTGATAACAGGCTGTTTTATTTCAGTTCCTAGTGTGATAAAAGCCAATTAAGAGTCACTTACTTTATACAAAACAATGCAAAGTACAAGATATTTTGATGATAATAGCATCTTTAAAAAAGGGTGACCACCTGCCTTCATTCACTTCTCCTGCTTTCAATGTCCTTTTGAGCTCCACTTTCCCTATGGAAAGATGAAATCACAGAGATAATTTTCAGTCCTGTCAGCTGCGAAGATGTGTTAACCATCTTATAAGATAAACATATGGCTGGGTCTTAAGGGCTTTTTGAAACTGGGAATCCAAATATAGGCTGCCAAGTTGTGTACAGAAGCATCTGCCATGTCAGCTCCTGATCAGAACGCCTCCCTGCACCACCAGAAAGCCTGAGCTGGTGCCTGCTCTTTTCCAGGTTGGCATTTTATGGCAAGAACCAGCCACAAAAAAGTAGAGCTGTGTATCTGAAGGCTTACCTTTAGACTACTTAATCTGGATGTTTTGGGAATAATATGGGACTGATGAGACTCATCCCTCTGGAGAGTTCCAGCAAAAACCCAGTTGTAAGCTGCAGGGTGAGCATGGAAGGACCTGGAAATTGAGAAATCTCTCCAGGTGGAACAGGGAGTGGTTATTTTGATTTGCACTTTAGTCCCACTGGCAATGCCATTCACACAGTGCTCATTGGGCAGGCCAGGAAGGCTCTATTCATACTCCATCTGATTTATTTTTTACAGAGTTCCTGACGAAACCGTTGTGTAGCCTCTGTATCTTGCTTTATGTATGGTCTCTTGGTTTAGATGGCTTCCCTCCTGGGGAGCATTAAGCAGGAATTGCCCCACACATGGGTGGGTAGCAGATCCTCATAGCTAACCAGAACATCTCTCCAGCTTGAACCACTTGATTTTCCTGCTGTACAGTGCTCCTGCCTCCTGCCTTTTGTGAGGAATGTTGTAATTTTCCTCTGTGAGGTGTTATGGCTCTTATTGGAGGCTGACTCTTTCCATTTGACCTTGAAGCATGGTGGGATTCTGGCAGTGGGGTGGCCTTGCCAATGCTTTCCTTCTGCTGCTGGCTCTGAAGAAGTGGGGTCTGCCCTTAGGAGAAAACATAGCCAAAGGAATTTGCAGTTGACCACCTACTTCCTCGTCAGCCCCTCATTCAAGGAATATCTGGATATATAGAGCTTAATAAGGCATTTTTTCTCTAGGTAATCAGCACAATTATGACAAATTTTCTCATTAGCATGATTGCATGAAGACAATTGTTTTGGTTGAAAATGTGCATGATGATTGTGCACTAAAATCACTGTTGGTAATTTTTATATAGAAATACTTTTTTTTTTTTTTAACTGGATGTGTTTCTTTTTTTTGCTTGGCTTTTTTGGTGGTCTATAAGCAAGGCCTCTGAAATGTTTATCAAAACAAAGCCTGGTGATTTTTATAAACTTTTTGTTTTGAAGCAGAATATGGCCTCTGTTCCAGGAAGTTAACTTACCTTTTATAATCACATGGAACTTGCCCTTAAAATCAGAGAAGGACGTGTAATACAGAGACATCCATAAAGGTGCAGAAAGTTAGATTTATTGCTATTTGTGAAGCTATTTAACACTGTTCAGAGCAGTTTTATCTCATCAACACCCCACTGGTGAATCTCAATATATCTATCATGTATCTGAGACAGCCTTCTGCAATGTATCTTCATTTGTTCTTACCTAGTGTTTGCTGTCACCCTTCACTTTACTTTGTACCTTACTTTAGAACTTCAGTCATTTACTTCAGGAGCCAAAACTCTTTTCTTCCTCACCCCATATACTGAATAACTAACTAATAAACAGGAAGTTAACAATTCCTGAAGTACTTTCTTCACCTAAGCTATCTGTTGAATAGGAACCATGTTCCTAGCAATTGGAGTCACACTGCAAACATGCCAAAAAGCTGCAGCCATTGCAATCAAAAGATAAATAGATAAGTTATTAATTCTAATAAGTTCTTCTCCTACATGCACTATTTTAAAACTTTAAAGTTGCTAAAATAAGACATTTAATAAACACTAAGGGAAAAGAATCTCAGTAGCTGGAATAAAAAAATAAAAACAGACAACAGCCTTCATTCACACTTCTAACATTGTCTGGAAAAAAAGCTGTTTCAAAAATATTGTGGTTAAGTATTCCATTAAAGGGTACAGAAAATAATTTTTCAAAAATAGATCTTTATTAGCAGCCTGGGTTAGAGAACTGGATATTCACTTTGATTAGGTTTTCCATTGAGAGGAATAAAAATTTTAAGTTTTTACAGGTTACAAGTTAAAAAATATGGAAAGTGATGTATTTACGTTACAAAGATGAAATTGAGTTACAGTGGCTAATAGGATAAATGTTGCAAGTTAGACATTAGAAGAGGGATATGAACCCAATTTACTGGGCAAATTAACTTTGTTAGAACACTTGAGCTGGCACAAAGATAACAGCGACTTTAGGAGACAAACTGCCTACCTTGCTTGTGTACTCCAGTGTTTCGCTAATGATTATAAAATTCTTTAGGCAAGTTTTTTTTTACCAGCTTAAGGGCACCAAAAGATATTGATAAATGTGCAACAGACATAGAATGAAAGCTGGACTCAATGCCCTAGCTCTTCATATCCTAATACCTGCTGAAGCAGTCGTGGTTCTTTTGCTCTGTGTAACTAAAATTGTGCTCCTGCATGACATGGGCATCACTGATTTGTAAGCAGAGCTACTCAGTGTTTTCCGGACTTGAATAAGGAGCCCAGAGAACCCCTTAAAAATTAATGTCCTGGAAAGCAAAGTAACAGATAGAGCTTGGCCAAACTGAGCTGAAGCCTGTCAGCAGTGTCCATCTGAGGCAGTTCAGATATGGACTGAAATGTGTTTGGCATCTCTTTTTTCTATTCAGTAATGAGCCATACTCTGTTTCACCTTGTGCCCAAGGACTTCATAGTGCTTCATACAAGTAAGGCGAATGGTGTCTGGATGCACTCAGGCACTGAACAAGGGGATCTTGACACACTTGTTAGTGTAGAAGGTCTTCTGCTATTTCCAGACTGTTCAATGCAAGAAAGGGAAGTGGGCTTCAATGATGTACGCAAGGTTATGCCTCAAATTAGTTACAAAATGGGAAGCAATCACAGACGGTCCCCTCTGAGATCGTGGGGCTGATCTGCCTACCTGAAAATAAAAGAAAGCCAGTCCTCTTTGCAGGGAGCAATTTAAGCCAATTTGTATTGAAAAATTTGCTGTGAGATTTGATTAAAAAAAGAAAAAATGAAAACCTCGTGAAGCTAGACTAAACAGTGTTCACAGCATAGTGGTCATCCTTTGATGTGATGCTTTAGAGAAGCTGAGGCAGAATGTGCTTTTTCTGTGCAGTTTAATAAAAATGAAGCTGTGAAACATCTTCTGATGCAAAAATCCAAGACTGTTCTCAACATCTAACACCGAATCTTAAAATTACCATACCTGAAGGCATGCAGATGAATTGTGTTCATTAATTTTAGGAGCATCTGTGCCCATTTACACCAGCTAAATATCTAACATTCAGTATAAGTAATTTTCTTGTCCCTTTTCAATTAGCTCCATTACAGAAAATCTCATTAAATCATATCTTTTAGCAGGTAACCAAGAATTCAAGAGCTAAATTTTTGCAGTTAATTAAAACCTCTTCTTCTTGAACTGGAAATTTCCTGAAAAAGATATCCAGTAGTTTTTCCTCTGATCCACTTGGTTCCTGAATGAAATGGCTCATTTTCTCTGGGTTGGCTCTTGAAGTGCACACTTAGGCTCCAGCTCTTGTGACGATCTCAGAAGATGATGGGAATCATAGCTGCTTTTCTCCGCACTTCTGGGTAAAACCTCTTCAGATACAGCCTGTGTTTCTTTTGGGCCCACAGAGACATCTGGATGACCATCAGGAAAGCAAAGATGCCAACTAGCAGGGAAAAAGATTTAGATGGAGGGGTCATGTGTGTTCTTTCTGTGCTTGCTTCTGTAGATACAGTAGGATTTATGGAAATGTTTGCAGTCTCTTCTGTGGGCAGAGACACCTCTGCCGTTACTCTCAGCCTGGCAGCTGCTGATATACCATAGCCCAACTTTGCACAGATTATGTTCACGTTTGTTAGACACACCCTATACCACCTCTGACTTCACCATAAATCCATATATCACAAAGCTTCCTTGGCCATGGTGCTGTCTCACCACATGGCCTCTCTTGCCTATATTTCTGATTTACTTCTGAACTATAACAATTCTTTGTTTCTACCTCTGGCTGCCAACCATAATAGGGAGCTGTCCTGTAACTCCCTGATGTGTCAAGGGAGAGCTTGGCCCTAAAGCAAGTAGGCAGTAGCTGTGTGACCCAGCTGCCTGGAGGGAGGTCTCAAAAAAGCCCAGCAACTACAAGACCACCCAGAACCCTGCTGTTAGGCTGTTGTCAGAAGCCAGTAGGTGAGTCTTGGGTACCTCTCCCTTCAGGCTGAGTGGTACCAAATAGGGGATAATTTTGCTGCATTGGCATTTTGCTAATTTATTATCCTTTGGTTAATGTGGTGGTGGTTAATCAGAAGCATTCATTTGGCTTCGATCAAGTTATGTCTGAGACAATTACAGCAAGGATGAGTGTGCTGCTTACGTTGCTGCTCCTGCCATTGTAGAGACAGCCCTACATTGTCCCCAAACTTTCAGATGATTTCCATACCCAAGCCTAAAACACAAGAACGTTTCATCTTTTCAAACAAAATTTCAATTTAATTTTTGCAGCTTAACCCACTTCTGCAATTTATTTCTTTTTCATTTGTAAGCCACGTGGGGCTAGTTCTTGCAAGTAGTTTTTATAGGTTTCTATTTTGAAATGGAAAAATAATTAAAAAGTGAATGTTTTGGAGAGCTCAGTCCCAGGGACCATATTTTTGTGAGTGTTTAAGTCCCTAAGGATGCAGGAAAGTACTGAGCAAGACTCACAAGTGCTACTAAGCAGGCTGCTCCTATAAGCATTTTGGAGGCTTATACATTTATCTCATAGGGGGAATTTGATGGCAATATTTCATATGCTATAAGCCTTTTAGGCAAATTTTAGATTTCCAGAATTCTCTTCCACAAACAACAGTTTAAATGCTGTCTTCATTCTTTTTCAAACTTACCTGGCAGAGTTTGTGTCATCACTGTGAAACTAATCCAAGACCCAGCCTGTTGCAAAGAAAAAAGCATTGTTAGTTTTCTATTTTATGTAAAGCAAAATGTCAAATTTTCAAAAGCCCCCCATGGAAAAAGAGTGTGGTACTTGTACTTGAAATGGGAGAAGAAAAATAGTAAGAAGTGAACCCCTCAGTGTGCTGGATGGGGTGAAGAAATGGGTAATAAATCCTTAGATCACTGGGGAGTCTGTAGTGGAAGGAAATATAGACAAAAGTCCATGTGATAGTGATGTGAGGGAAGAGGAGGGTCTGGTGGAGAAACATTTGTGGGAGCAAGAAACATTTCTGACACATGGAACACATGGATTGCTGTACAGAGGAAACTGCCTTGAGGTGTTGTAGAATTTCTGCAGACAAAGGCTGAAGCAGTAACCACCTACCCTTTGCAAATAAGCAGAAGAAATTCACGTACCTCATACGTATAGTTGGGACAGGATACCAGCAGGAAGAGCCACGTGAAGGGGTTGTAGGTTGGACTTGGAAAACAGGTTCTGTTCTCTTGTGAAAGGGGAAAACAAAAGGGTGGGGAAAATCAGACAGAACCAGTTTCAGTACAGGGAGAGGGGAACTGAGCCTTATCACAGCCTGCCTATGTAACAGCAATCCCCTGGGACAATGCTCAGAACACAGCCTTTTAGAAAAGTTTCAGTGAAATCTTTTGAGGTAGCAAAAGCTGTATTTATCTCAGTGAGAAAGAACTTAAATCAATTTTTTGGCTCTTGCTGCTTTTAAACTGAATTAGGTACCTTGCAAGAAATAACTTAAGCACTTTTCTAACCACAGTGCATGAAAACATTCCAGAATAGAAACTGATTTTTCTGCGTGAAGTTGACCCTACTGTGGTATTTTCTTGAATAGGATGTTCTAGAAGGTAAATTACACCATTAGTGTCTGAAAGCATATTTTACTTTCTAGTATATATTGTACAACCTCTACTCTTATGTCACAAAAATGCTGAAATTCCAGTCTCTTAAGAGCATACCTATATATTGATGCCTGTCCAAGTATTCATGAGTCTATCTCTGTGTCTTTGAATATATGCATGCACATCTTTGCCTGAAATGAATGCATTTAAAAACTCTGCAATATATTTTAGAAGTTTTTGAGACTTATTTAAAATGAAATCTCCTGCTGTCAGTCACCAGCATGCTTTAAAGAAATTCAGTGCTTAAACCCATATTTAAATTGCAGTTGTGTCTAATTAAGATAAATTTGCTATAAGTTTTGAAACAATTGTGTTGCTAATGCTTCCTTGTCAAAACTTTTTCTTGAAGGTTTTAGACCAGTGGCATGGTTACTACTTCATCTTTCTTTGTTCAATGGATGTAGGTACGTAAGTTACTGTACACCAGGAAAAGATGGTTAAGTTAAGAATGCGTCAGTCTTAGACATACAGTAAGCAAAGACAGACCTGAATTGATTTGGTGAGCCAAAGCTACATTGATAAAGTGATTTCCAGCTTCACACATCTGCAAGACATTAAAAACATATTTTCAGTTATATGCCTAAAATGCATAGTAATTGTGTTGCAGTGCATAACCAGAAACCCTCCCCATTACGACTCAGTCTCTGTATCCTGGAAATATGTACTCCAAAAAACAGCCTGTGATCTGTGTCGTGCACACAAGTGTCCAGGGAGCATTGTGGATGCAGCCTGGGGTGAAAGCCCCTGGCACAGCTCCAGAGAGCTCCATGCAGCCAAGCCTCCAGTGGGGTTCCCATCCCCAGCTCCTGCAACATTTGGCCCTGGGGAAATCAGGGACATCCCCTGGCTCTAAGGTATTCAGCAAGATGATCCTCTTGATTTCTTCTGGACTTCCTCCAAGCTGCAAAGAAGCAGGTGAAAAGCTGACCTCTGGTTTTGTAAAGGTGTCACGGGTTAATGACCCTACCCTTTTCCTACACACACTTTCAAAGGTGTTCAGCAGGAAGGGAAACAGGAAGGGAAAAAAGGGTGATTAAAAAAGCAGTAGCCTCTAAAAGGTTGAATGGATAGTACTCAGGGACTATAAAGGAAGGGACCCTGTATTTTTTCTGGTTCTGGAACTCTCTGTTTATGCCACTTCCAGCCATAACCAACCTCTCAAAGTTTTTCTCTAACATTTAGAAATTTCAAACCTTTGGAAGAGGTACTGTTTCTCCCCATTTGGTTATACAGCCTGTAGCACAGGCAGATTTCAGATTTGCTTCAGACATTCAGTACTTCATCAGTTACAACTACTGAAGAATCAAAATCAATATTAACCCACATTTAAAGTGGGAACTGGTAGGAAAATCACTTTATATTACTGAACAAGATGACCTGTCATCACAACAATCTCATTTTATGGCTTTCATTTTTCCCCTACTCTGTGAAGAAAACCAAAATGCTGCATACAGTTTAAATTCAGGCTGAATTTTATTCATTTCTGGGTTTGAAGACTGATTTTTCCTCTCAGATTGAAAAAATGCAGTGTCAAAAAAGTTGCATTTTCTTATATAATTTGTCATTCTATATTTTGCAAGGGTTAAAAAAGTTTAAGAAATTAAAATAAAAAAGATGTTTAAACCTAGAGATGTCAAAGGTGTGAAGTCACAAAATTAATACAAAAAAAGAAACACTTCCATTGTCATTTTTAAGTCAATTCTGAAAGTCATCCAGAACAAATTTTTGTTAAAGTTAATTGAAAGAAATATGTAACTGCATTTTATATTAAAATGTGCTATCATCTGAAAGAATATTGCTGAAGAATTTTCCCCTTTTTGGTAGATTTTTGTGGGGTTTGTTTGGAAGGTTAAAATTTAGACCTGTTATTAGCTGTTATTCTGCATGATTAGGTAGTTATGGTTCAAGTCTTGCTGTCCTTGTAAATCTTTTTAATTCCAAATAACTGACCATTCTCTGTCATAAATACCAGATGTAAAACACTAAATAGCCAGAAAATGAAACTTCATTATAAAATACCATATCAGAAGCTATAACTCTAAGCATAGCAATGGACGTAATTTTAATTTACATACTTCCAATTATGGGCTGGGAATAGGATTTGGTTTTCTGATTGCTATTGTAAAGAAAAAGGTTTTGTGGTTAAAAGTGGTTTTGTAAAACACTATACCTAATGAGATGCCCGTAATATTGTGGAGCAAGAGATACTCACACACTGTAATTAACCTCTACTAATTCCAAGTAAAACAAGTAAAAGGCATTTCTCCAGGGATTTTTATTGGCTTACCTTTGACCCTGCAGCTGCATTCTGCTGTGATTAACTCTGATGTCCCTCTTTAGAAATGTGACTGTTAATGTTCTACCTTGAGAACCACTGCTAAATTTAGGCTAGTCCTCAGTTTATCATATATAAAATATGGGGCAGCAGGGAACAGCAGAGAAAAAGCTGATGCTATTTATGATTATAAAGTATTGAAGTCTACACACTGTTTCCTCTCTTTATATTCCATGTGTACCCTAGGAGAAAAACATCCCTGCAAAGCGTAATTTTTTTAAACATGAGAATCTTTCAGGAGGGCCTGCAGACACTCTTCAAATTACTCAGTACTGTTGTTTACAGCAGCAGCAGATGTATACACTTAAATCAGGACGTGTAATAAAGACAAGACTTTAAAAAGAGTTAAAAAAAAAAATAAATCTTCCAAATATTTATTCACATATTTTAGAAACCTGTGAAAACAGCTTCAAATTATTTTATTTCATATGTTGATGCTTTAAATTCATTGCCTGGGAATCTACCAACACAAGATTTGAAAGGGACAGGTTTTGATTTTCCATGGGTAGGGAGTTCTCAAAAGAGCTGTAAGAACTCAGAGCCCAGACCAGGTGCTGATGCAGGTCTTAGGGGGATTGACATATTTTATATCCAACAACGCCAACAGGACTCATTCCGTTGCTTGATGGCAGCATTTTCCTTACAAGCTATAGCAGGGTACATTCCACTGGTGCAAGGAAGGATGTTTGAAAGGAAAAGGAGGCTTTCTTTAAGCAGAGACTTTGATGAGCACTAGTTTTGCTGGCAGCACTGAATATTCAGGCAAGTAGTTTGCTTGGTTTCAAACACCCCTCGAGCCTGGGAAGGTGCACACAGCAAGGTTCTGGGAGTACTGCTGGCTACCAGTGCCACAGCCTCCTGTCTCTGCAGTACTGGGTTATTGCTTTTGGCTCTAGAGTCTCATGGAGTGTGTGAGTTTCTTCATAGGAATATTTTTCTTCTCTTTGCTATACCTGATTAGAGCAAGAAAAGCTGAGAACTGCATGGATGGCCCCAGAGACAAACACTGCCAAAACTGTGACCTATAAGAGTCCCAATTTACAAAAGCATTTAAATATTGCTAACCAGTTTTTTAATGTTTTCCTGAATAGTGCTTGCCTGAAGGAGCCCAGACATATTACTGTCCCATTGCCCTGTTATGTTTCTGGACACTGATCTGTATCTGATTTTAAAAGAGAGTGTTTTGGCTAATGACCCAGCAGTTCCAGAGGACAGAGAGGATATATATTTCCATGTGAAAACTTATTACCAAGCCTCTGTCTCACTGTATAATTAAGTTCATTCAAACAGCAGGTTGTGTAGTTTCAGCCATCCTTCATCAGCTGCATTTTCCCTTGGCTTATCCCATTTTGGCAGGGATTGTTTATATAGTTTTTAATAGCTGTTGAGTAGAAGTTATTTGGGGTACACTGAACTATTGTGAAGTCTGCTTAGTAATTCCTCAGTGTTTTAAAAATGACAAGTTTCTGTCTGTCTAAATATTAGTTTTCTAACACAATTACCAGTAGTAATAATGCTGATAATGTTCTCACGTCTCTCAAATTCCCTATTTCAGTTTAAACTCTGTGTACATAAATATTACAAGGACACTTCCTGACTGAGAAACCTTAATAGATAAGTACTAGAACCAGTCAAAGTACACAGGGCTGTGGACATGGCATTATATATATGTATACACACAAATGCACAGAAGCATTACTGCATTTTATTAAAATGTGAGTTAATCCCATTCCATAATCATAAATAAAACTTCATTTTTGTACATACCAGAAAAGCAAGAGCAGCATAAGAAACTTGTTTGTGGCCAAATGCTAGAAAACAGAACGAAATTATAAATTGCATTTTACGGTATGCACATGGTTTGCTATGGGTGAAATTGATCTAGTGCTGAAGAGCAGAAATGCTTCTTTCCTGACAGTCTCTGCAGAAAGACTAGGTATTATCACACACATTACAGAGACAATGCAAACAGTAACATCACTCTAGAAATGCCAGGTTTACACCACTGATCTCAAGGCAGCTTGCACCCAAATTTTTTTGGTATTTGCCAGCTTCATATATCCAAGTGTTTTTTCAAAGCAACTGGTGGTGGTGAAATCCTTGAAAAGGCAAGGAGGGGAGTGAAGGTCAGTGGCAAAACCAGGCTGAGAATCGCAGCCTTATCCATAGACCCTTCTACTTCCATTAGCAGAAAAACTCACTACATAACCTACCCATTACCTTTTTTTATTTCAGAAGTGAGGCAATAGTGAGGCTTTACCACACCACCACTACCTGCTTCACAGTCATGCAAGGAATATATTTAACATTTGTAAATTTTGTCTACCATCTGCCTGCCCTCTCCTTTTTGCTGTTGTCGCCAGACCAGTGTAGGGCTCTACCATGTTCATGTCCAAAGGTTTACAGCTCCCAGGTAAACGTTGGTCATAGCTGGGGAACAGAAACCATGTGTACATACCTTGCTTGCCTTGGCCATGTCTCATCAAACCTTTAGTTTTGAGAACTCCTTTTTCCTGGCTGGCACAGGACTCTTCTGTGGTGCCAAAGGCATTTTAAGGAAGTGGCAAGCAATTAGAAATATTTCTTCTGAATGCTTCCTCTTTTGTGTCTTGAACAGTTTCCCCTATAAAGAAGCTGCACATATTGATTTGATAGCCCCAACTGCTAAAAACTGTGTCTAGGGAGGTTTCTGCATTGTTTGCAGCATTGTTGTTAAAGCCACACCAAATCCATCTGTCATTCAATGAATCACATAATTTTGAAATAGAACTTTTGTGCCTTTCTAGAAAGAAAAGTAAGTGTCATGAAGGAGAAATTTTTGATTGAAGAAACTTAGCAATTTAACTGAGTGCAAATAAAAATGGCAAAGCAAGCGCTTTTTTCCCAAAGTTTATAGATTAATCTGAGATACAGAGGAAAAGAAAGAATAAGGTATAACAAGGAAGGTAAAGTAGCAGAAAATAAAACCTGTGCCAATTATGCTCAAAAGAAGCAAAAGTTCAGAGAGCAAACAGAAAAAAAAGTCATGAAGAAAGAGCAGTGCAATTATAAAATATGAGGAGAGGAAACAAAATGACCAACAAAATCTGAAACGAAAAAAAAAAAAATCTTTCTGTTATCTGCAGTATGTGATGTATTTTTGCTGGTTTCTCAAGGGAAGAAAAAAATAAAAATCTTAATTTTCATGAAAAGGATGTATCTTTAGCAAATAAATATTTCTCCTCCAAGAAAATACAACCAGCTCTAGTTCTCTCCTGCATTTTTTAATACAAATGTTGTGAAAATGAGCAAAAGATATTGATCTTTGTGTTTCCTCCACCTGTCCAAAATTTCCTGTTCATCAAACTGTACAGTGATTGACCATTGCTGAACAGGCATGAATATTCAGTGGCACAAAACACAGGTGCTTCCAACACAATAATCTTCCTTCTGAGAGGAAGCAAAGACTAATTTCTGGCTAGATCAGTCACATGATGGGACTAGTAAGTAATGTGGGACCAATCTCTTGATTTTGGAGGACTTCAGGTTACATGGCAAAGAAGTTTTCAAACTGAGGTTGTGAGTTTTATGTCCTCCCCATACCTACATGGTGGTGTGTACCGTGGGTGGTTGATGTAGTATGCGATCCAGGATGTGAATCCCCAGTAAAAGGCACAGCCCTGGAACAGACAGAGAATTTTTTTGAAAGGGCAACAAGGAAGTACAAACTGTAACTTTACAAGTATAAATTCTGCCAAGTGTAAAACCCGGGTGACCACTGAAAGACTTTGCAGTTGCTTTTTGAACCTCAGAATATATATCTTATTAAGATGCATGAAACCAGTAAAAAAGAAAAAAATGGTAACACTGGTTTGTTTTTTTTTTTTTTTTTTTTGTGGGTTTTTTTTTTGTTTGTTTGTTTGTTGTTTTTTTTTTATTGTGTGGAATCTGTTTTATGCCTGTTGTAGGAATTGGCACTTGTTTTCTCCTTCTTTGATTCCACTGCTGAAGATCACATTTCTCTGAGCTGTGCTATTAAAAGTCTAGGGCTGGTTAACACAGCTGAGCTGTTACTGTACCTGAAATTCTGCATTTCCAAGATAGAGCAAGACAAACAGAATGCTAAATCAGACAAAACAATAAACAGTAAAAGTGAAGCCCCCTTTCACGGCCATGTGTTAATCTCCTTCCCCAAAATCCTAAATGTATTCTAAAATGTTTAAAGAGAGGGTCTTTACATCACACTGAATGGGGTGGAGGGGTGATTCAAAATGGCCAAGATAGAGCATGTGAAAGAGAAGAAATTAAGTGAAACAAAACGAAAAGAAAAGAAAAGAAAAGAAAAGAAAAGAAAAGAAAAGAAAAGAAAAGAAAAGAAAAGAAAAGAAAAGAAAAGAAAAGAAAAGAAAAGAAAAGAAAAGAAAAGAAAAGAAAAGAAAAGAAAAGAAAATAGAAAAGAAAAGAGGCACATGAGTAATGACACACAGTTGACATTCAGGAGGCCTTGGAAGAGAGAAAACCTGGCCAGCTCAGTATCTTCCTGCCTGAGGCCTCTATCTATAGGAGAATATTTTTTTCCTACTTGTAATTTGATTTTCACTTCCTAGCACAAGGCCTGTCTCTTGCTCTGTATTTATATTGCACCAAGGAAGCAGTGTATGATTTCTGCCAACACTGCTAGATGTTGCAGCAGCAGCTATCATCATAAAATAGCATTCAGTCTGAAAAATATCCGGGGCATGACAATCAGCCCCTTGGGTGGATGAGTCAAAGTGGACATTTACGTGCAGGAGCTGAAATGGACATTGATTTCAATTTATATCCTTGGAGTCATAGTCCTGAAATCCCTCCTATATCTGTATTTTCACTAAACCTAACTCCTGGAGCTACAAAACAAATTAATTTTTATTTCCCTATCTTCTTCCAAGGACTGCTTTGATATGAGGATATTTTCTCTTACACAAGATGATAAACATATTGTCACCTTTATCATATTTTTCAGAGGAGTGTGCCCTTCCGAAAACTTGTGAACAAATAACGTCTCCAGAAGATGTCTGATGTAGTGCAAACAGTGACAGAAGCAGGCCAAGCTAGAAGGGGGGAAAAAAAAGGAAATTAAGGTAAGTGGAAGATTGCTTTTATT
>VZTR01003465.1:102170-159627 GCA_013400775.1 Chaetops frenatus
CATGAAAGGAATAAGAACTAATATTCCAAAACTGCAGTCATTGTGGGATTTAAGATATTGTCTTAATTGAAGCATCTGGAACCAAAGATTAATGGAATCATTTTCAGTGCTACACAAAGTTGCTTGCGTTTTGCAGGGAAGCAACTTACTTTTACTGGCCTTGAAATAAAAAGAGCTCTTCGAGCTCTGAATGTGATACATAGTCCTGACAAGATATTTAGACAGGACAGCTGTGTATACAGCCAGGCGTCTGACGCGCTTTTTTTTCCAGAAGATGTCTCCCACGTTTTAAGGCCACCTTAATGCTCCTGTAGGATGTGTCTGACATTTAAAAACATTCTGAATATTTTCTGAATGGTTTCCTTGTCCTTTGCCAACTCAAGTAGCTGCATGGAGGTTGTTTGTGTTTCATTTCCTTGTGGACGCAAAATGAGATTTTGTTGCTAAGTCAATCCATTTTGATGGCTTTTTTGTTGCCTGTTATAAAGAAATGAGGTAATTGTGGTAGAAATTATTATATTGATTCTCTTTTGAGAAAGATTATGAAACAATAACAGGCATTGCTGATTTGCTTCCGAGAATGAGTTGCAGCTCTAAATGATTGAGTTTCAGAAACAAATGTCAGGAGTGATTCTTGATCGCATTTTATCTTGGTTACATTTACCGTACTACCATAGCCCATCTTGCTGCAAACCAATTATAAGACATAAATGAAAAGTAGTTTTCAGCATGTGAAATCTCAAATAATTTTATTATGCATCATGTACGGTGGCTAAAGTCAAAGATGAAAGAATTTCAAAATAATTAAACCAGAGAGAGTTGAGCTAAGAAAATTTCAAACAATTAACGACTTATCCAAAGCCTGGAGCAAATTTCCAGCTTTGTTGGAAATTTTAAAATTAATTTGGCTTAGGACAGGGACCTCAGATGAACCTGTTATGGAGTGGACACTGGCAGGATTCTGCACAACCCTTGCCCACGTAAAAGAAGGTAAAGGTATTGCAGGTTCTTCTGTGGTGCCAGAAACTCTCACCTTTTAAGCATTTGCACAAGAGAAGGAAGAAAATAATTTTGCAGCTCTGGATTTGAATTCAATTATTCTATGTTCTCATTCCCAGCTCCACTAACTCCCTTAATGTGTCTCCAAGTGCCTGTTCCTCCATCTGTAAATGGCATTATTACTCACTGTATTTCTCTGCTGTATACCAGTTCCCCTGATTCTGCAATCACAGTGTGGAAGAAGTGTGAGGGAAAGCTGTACGGTCCTTGAGCCTCCTATTTCCCTGTGTGGCCTCCCATAAGTGGCCCAGCTTATGCAGGTGACAGACTTTCCTTGATCACCTTTCACCCTTCTGCCAGGCACTAAGCACCCAGAATGGGAACAATCCCACTGAAGGAAAGTTCTTTTAAGTGTGAAAGCTCCCAGTCTTTCTGGTACATTCTACCACCATCCTGTGGAGATGCTTCTTTTGAGTTTCTTGACCTGACTCATGACAGGCACACCTCTTGAATTTCCTCCTTCTTGTGCCTAGATTAGAGCTGGTGTGGGGGTAGTTATCTTCTGAGCTGGATGCAGATGCTGCTCATCACAAGAGCAGGAACGTTCTGTAAGGAGACTAGGAGAGGGGCACCTGAAGCCTTGTCTTCTCTTCTCTGTCAAGCATGACTTTGGGTTACTACCCACTGTATTTATTATTTCATTTTCTGACTTTATGTCAAAGTATTTGGGAAAAATACTGCATCTCCATGGTGACCACCACATGCAGCGCCCTCTGCAGCTGTGATCCCATTTTTGGCCAAACTTGTGAGTGAGGCTAAAATGCCAAACAGGTATTGGTAAGAACTGAATCTGACACCAGGCAGGCAGCCTCAGACCTCCTGTAACATCCTCAGCTCTGAAAATGCAGTCTCCATCCCTCTGCTTTCTCATGCTCCAGGAAAATAGTTCCCACAAGTTTCACTTACTGAACCACTGGGTGGCGGAAGTTCTTCCTGCTTTCCACTTGATCATAAATAGTCGAGAGGCGAATGTAAAAGAGCAGATATATGAGAAGAGGCCCGGTGTATTCTGTTAGAAAAAACTAGAAATGAAAAGAATAAAATAGGTGTGGCAGAGTAGAAAATTGTATCAGGAAAGGTGTAAGAAAAAGAATACCCCCATCCACAACCCCTATTCATCCTTCAAATGACTTTTGGCTTCATTTTCAGGACTTAAATGACACATGGGATTCTTCTGCAGTCTCTTTAGCAAAGGAGTAAAATTCATCTAGGAAATGAGAGATAGGTTTCTGTGCAAAACATTAACCCAGTCAGGAATGCTTCATGGAACATGGTCAAAATCACAGTTATTTCCTCTTTATACTTTTGGCTGTGCCATCAGATGCCTATTTGGAATCTAAATAACACTGAAAATCAAGGCCAAGAAACTGAAGGCAGCTTGCTTTCTGCCAGTGTTTTTTGCAATTAAGTGATATATCAGTTAAAAGCCAACCAAGCGTGACAGAAACAAACACAGCTTTGAATCCTGGTTGCTAGCAGAGTCATCTGGAAGGGAGGCTGTTATTGCTTGAAATTTGGTGGAGGATGGAAGAGCAGGATCAGCCTGCCTGGTGCATGGTGCTTTGAGCTCTTTTTCAGTGACTGGGTGCTGCTCATCCCTGTGCAGGTACCAGCAGAAATAGCCCATGGTGAGGAGACTGGACAAGTTACCCTACTGTGACAAAAACAAAGCAAGAAGAAATAATTTCATCTCACCATTGTCACCCCTGCTAGGCACAGAGGGCTGGGAGGAGGGGCAGCGAGAGAAGGCAGAGTCATGGAGATGACATGAGCCACTTCAGTATTGCTTTTTCTTTGGGAACACTCTTAAGCCACACACAGTTGGAAGAAGTAAAATTACATTAGAGTGATGAGAGGTCTGGATTTGATCACCTGTCCCCACTGGACTGAATCCTAGAATAAAATGGAAGTGGTGTAGTCCTACACATTTACAAGGACTGGCAAGTCGTAACTCAAGTGCCTATCATTGCTTCAGGGAGAAAGATTTATAACTGATGGGTTATTTGGCTTTATGGTGGCTAAATGCCACTGCTGGAGAATTGTAATGAAAAAATACCTGTGGTTTAAGAAAGCAACACTGACTTTAGACCAGCTTTCTCAAAACTAGTGTTTGGCCCATCAGCAGGCTGTTCTAATCACTCTTCAGAAGAACATTGAAAGAGAAAGGTTTTCCTGCAGAAATATCCCACAATTAGGTTCCCTTTTCCTCTGTTACAGGAGGAAACTTTTTGAAATTTTATCCTTTCATAGCAGGACAGTCTCCAAAAGTAACAACAGACACTTAAGTGTTCTCTACTAGGGGAAGATCAAATTTCCTTTTGTTCCAAGTGACTTCTGTGCTCCCCTTAGACTCTGCATGGTCCCAAGAACAGGTGTGTGTAAAAATATTTAATCTAGGAGTCCAGGAGCAGTCATTGTTGTGGAATACCTCACAGCCAAGGGCTTATTAGAATTTTGTCCTAGTAGCTGATGTATGGGTCTGTTCCAGAATGTGAGCCCACTGTGTTAGGTACTTTGCAAACACTGTAAGGGATGGCCTCTGCTATTGAAACCTAAGACACTAAACCTAGACTGTGGTGGTACAGGGGACAGAGGTACAGATTATACGGTCTATTCTGGTCAGGGGAAGAGCCTGGAATGAGCTGCATTCTTCAGTGTAGCTTTTTCTCTCTGCCATGAGCTATACCACAAAGTACATCTGTAACTGCCAGCTTTCAATATCTGTTTGGCATGAGCACATTACAAAGCCAGCTAAGTCCTGCCAGAAAGAGTTTGGCAGGACTTAGCACCAAGTTGGGCTTACTTGTCACTGCACCAAGTGTTCCCCCCTTACCCCCTGACAGATTTCAGGTGCTGAAAGGAGAAGGAGAGTTTCAAGATTTAGTAAAAAAACAGTCTCTCTTTAAAAGCCAAAGCTTCCAGACACAAGATAATTGAATCCTTGTGAAGGGGTTTGATGTAGGAAGGGGGAATGCCTCAGTGCAATTCAGACAAGCAGCTGAGAGCACTGAGAGTAGCTCTTGAGCTGGGCTTTGTGGAGGTGAGCAGCATCAGCGTGTTAAGGGTGGGGACAGGGTTCAGTCTTGTCTATGTGTCAGCCGGGTCAGCCAAATCAAAACGGGCACTGTCATAGCTGAGTCACACTGCTGGGACATAGCTAAGATCAGTAACGTTCTGATTTAGAGAATGAGGCTCAATTTGCTGTAGTAGTTTTTGTTGTCGTTTAGTTTAGTTTAGGCAAGTTTCGGACGGTTTCCTTCTGTTGCATCTCCCATGCTGCAACCACTGCTCTCATTCTCTGGTCCACTGATTTTAAATTTATCCTAAATGAAAAATGAGTTCCAAAAAGGCAGGCAGAGAAACTGCAAAAAATTCCCGTGAGTTCAAGCAGGTGAATGGGAAATTAGTCTTAAATTAACACAACATTACAATTGTTGGTTCTACCCACTGGCAATCAAGGGCAAGCACCATTCTTCTACTATTGATTCTCAATGATTACATGCAATTAAGCCTACCTAGTGTCTTTATATTCATCCTATAGCTGACTAATTGCTGAGCTTGGGGAGTTATTAGTTGTGTCAAGGATCAGTTCATCCCATCATCTTTATAGATGCTCAAAATTAGTAATTCCTGCTGACATATTCTGCAAAAATAGTAATCACATTTTAAACAAGGGCCTGAAAATATTGACATTGTAGCTTGTTGTTTCTGAACAAAATAAATATAATTTTATTTTAGAGAAAAACAAAAAGAATGCTAATTTAAAACACAGAGCAGATTTATCCTGTTGAAATGCAAAAAAAAAAAAATTTAAAAACCCCAACATTTAGAAGAAAATTATTTTTCTTTACCATCTTGTGTTCCTGCCTAGGTTATTTTGGTGTATTGGGTGCAACCAAATATGGTGATCCATAACAAGCAAAATTATCTTTTCCTGGAGGAGCAGTATGTCTCTATAACAATGAGCATAGCCCAATAGGATTTAACTGTTGAACCCATCATTTGCTCCCTGAAGAGAGAAAACAGGAGATTGCCTACTTTATACACATCTGTACATTCTATTTATATCTTGCACAGTGTCCAGTTTTCTTACCTTTCTTCTCTCCTCTCCAGTGTCTGGCATTATGTACTCTGTAGACCTTTCATTCTCACTTACATAAAGTGCTCTTAAATGTAAGTTATCTGGAATCAAAACTCTCCCCAGCATGGTCTCCATACAGAGTACTAAAATCAAGTTCTTTAGCCATCTCAGTTATCAGGTCCTCAGGGATCTGACTCAGGAACACCCAAACTGGAAATATCTACTCCATAAACATCCAAACAAAAGATCCAAGGCATGTCAAAAGAGAACTAAGTAGGAGTTTCCATTATCCAAGAGATGATGGAACAAATGGTACAACAATACAGGAGAGCTAATCCGCAAATCAGGAAGGCATCTCATCTTGCATGACTTTACCTGCTTCTTTTATCTCTATTCAGCTCATCATGCCAGGAACACCTTGCTGAACAGAGTAACAGCCAGGAATTCAAATCCCAGACCTTGTGAGGCAGAGGGTGTATTTAGGGAGCTATGAATGCAGCAGAAAGGAGTGAAAGGAGTTCTCTAAAGTTATTGGACGGATTTCCTGGCTGGTAGGGCTGACATAGTACCTGACACTGTCCCAACAGGTCTGCTAAAGAGAGTGGAAAGGATCTTGACATGGGTTAAAGTACCACGTGTTCTGGTTGGGAAAAGGCAAAACAAGACAAAAGGAAGTTGTAAAGACATGCAGTGGAGTGGAGGGAGTCTGAAAAAAAAGTCCAAGGGTGCTGCTCCCAGGAGGTAGAGGTCAATACTGTTTTCCCCTTTTAAAAACCACAAGTCATTGTCTTGGTGTAAATTCCCAGCACTGGTGTTCTTGGTCCTCAGGTGTGATCTGAAATGAAGTGAAAGAGCCCCAGAAGACCCAACTCTGTGCTGAGTGTTCCCCTAGGCAGACCCATGCCCAATGCATTGACCTCTGGAGAACCAACAAGTCTTCATGTCCTTCTGTATCTATTTTTGGAATCCAGACCTGAATGTGGCCTTTTGTACCCTAGCTGACAAGATAAGAATAATTTTATTCTGTGCCTTGTTTACTTAAATGTCAAACTTTTAAATCAGAAGCCTTCCTCACTGTGTGTGTAAATCTGGTAGAGCATCAAGGGGGATGGGAGCACAAAAGCTCTAAATGCAGTAAAAATGGCAGTAAAACTACACATTCTGTGTACAAATGCATTTCTAATTGCTCTTGTTAGAATACAGTCTTTTGTGAACCTTTTCTCTATTCCTGTAGACTAGCTATAATATAAAAATCTCTTGACTATTTAAATGATGTGGCTCGGAAGATTTCTCCCACGGAGAATGGAGACAGTTTGGAATATGGAGCAGAATGGGATAAGATGAATATTGAGAAACTCATGAAATCAACTTTTTGCATGCAGATTAAATCATTAAAAAAGTGCCACTGCCTGCAGTACCTACTCCTGGTCATAACTGCAGTATTTATAATGGGATATTAAGCTTTAGTTATGTTGCTGTCTTAGGCTACATAAACCACCAGGAAAAGAGAGAATAAATAAGGTTCTTGCAGATTACTTAATTGTAGCAAACTGGAAGCTGCAGTAATCACAATTTTGCTTTGCAAGGGAATTCCATGGTTGAGAGGTGGCGGGATAGATTCATGAAGGAAACAGGACTAGCATTAATTAGTCGGGCCCCAGTAGGCCCTTAATCAGGATGGGGTAAAGCCTCAGACTCAGTAAACTCACAGACCTCTACTCAAACAGGTAGGTCACAGGGTGGGAAATGCTCTAGTTCAACTGAAGTAAACTGCTGGTCACCCCCTGGGGATTTGGGTCCTGTCAGAACTGGGAAGGATGGACACAGGTCACGTTCTTCTTCTCAGGTACTGAGAAGCTGTCAGAATTTGTGCTGCTCAGTGTGGTAACTGGGCATGAAAGAAGGACATGGTTTCACCACAATCAAGAGAACAGCAGAGGCCCCCCAAAAGAGTAGCCGTTTATTATAGATACACAATTTATAGGGTTTGCAAAGTAAGAGAGGATTGGAAGATGAAATCCTTCCTCTCAACCAGACTGTTTAAGTGACCAGTCCGTCAGTTTCCCTTCTCCAAGAAGGAATGCAAACAAAGCTGGTGTTTTTAGTACAACGCGTGAGAAAATCTGACTCAAGAATATAAACTTTTCAGGAGGCTTTCAAAAACAGAGCGACAGCTCAGGGCTGGCTGGAGAGGGACAAATGCACGTGATCTCCAGCAGCTGGGATGGATACGTGACCTTATAGTGCTGATCCAGAGGCTGACTTTTCCCAAGTCAAGGGCTGTTGTGGCAGTAACCTTGAGTATACATTTCAACAGATAAGGAACTGTAAAGTTGCATGTCCATTCCAAGTGTCTTGTAGGAATGCTTCCTAGCCTGTAGTGACCTATTGGAGAGAGGAACTGGGACTATCACCTGCAAGCTGCTCAAACACCTGACACTCAAAAGCTCCATCTTTCTAGGCACAGCCAAGGAAGGACAATGGCTTGTAGCTCCCCAATGTGAGCAGGGTGGGATCTGTGGGCTGCCTGAGGTAAAAATAGAGTAATTTGGCCAACAGCCAGTTTTTGCCAGTTAGCAAAAACTCATTTGCTTCATTAAAGGAATTGCAAGCAATTAGTGGTTTGCTTTCCATTGCCATGGGTAGTCTTACTGTTTTTTCGGTTTTCAGAATCTGTAGTTCTGTCTTACTAGTGTTTCTCACTGCAGAAATTTGGAATCTTGTTACCCCATGTACAGATGTGGGCTGTGTGTTGCTCCAGCTAGTCCTCTACATGCAAGCTGCAGCAAAAGCTTGGTCAGAGTAATAGTGTGAGTACTTTCAGCTCCTCCACAGGTGCCCACTGCAGGACGTTGGAAAGGTCTTTTCTCCTATTCCTTCACTGCACTTTCAAACCCTTTTACTATCTTCTGTCTTTGGGCTGTGAAAGAATTTAATCTTTCACTTCTTACTTTCCCAAAGGAGCCTGTAAGGTTAGAGTTTCCCACACCCCATTTGGGTGGAATGTGCTGCCTCCCTCCCAGCACCCTGACCTTCCAACAGCTGCTTATAGGAAAATAACGAAAGTCAAACCAGGTCTACCTACAGCAAAAGATAGGTATTGTTGTCATGGAAAATGCTTTTGATTTACAAGGAGATTCAAAAGTTTTGACTCCTGAGCATGGCTGGGCATCTTCTGCCAGGAATCCTTGGCCTCTCTCAGAACTGTTCTTTGCTTGAACAAACAGTGAGGTATTTCCATCCAATTATTTTCCTGCATTAGTAACAGGATTACTAGAAATCCATTTTTTCTTTATAATATCCTTCCACTTTCAAAGCTGAGAGTCTTTCAGCAAATTAATGTATTTGGCTACAGTTCTGCACAGGCATATGAGCCCAAGATAAGCTAAAACTGTTTTTTGAAATTGATTTTTTTTCCTCAGGCAATATTTTTATATTCCCCTTCTAATCTTTAATTGGAAGTCAGAGTTAGCATATTGATAACTTGGCTCACTCTCCATTTAATTCTGTTTTGACTGCTGATAAGCTAATTACACCATTTTACATAAGGAAGCACAGGCTGAGGAAGTTGAAGCAATTTGATGCCAAAACACATTGCCCAATAAGATGTACCCTGCTGACTGTTACAAGGACATACTTACTGTGGTCCAACCGACCTGCTGACCCAGGTCTGTAAAATACAGTGTAACGATGGAGGAAACAGCAAGGCTTTGAATGCTGACAGAATCCTTCAAAAAGGGCCCCTCTGCAATGACAAAAACAGAAGAGGAGATGGTGTGAACAGCAGGTACCCTCTGAGAGGCTCAGCATAAGGCTGAGGCTGCCCTGCTAAGGGTCCAGCTGGAGGCCCAGCTTGGATTCTGATTTATTTTGGTGACTTGGTACTTATTCTCTAGGTTAGCACCTAAGAGCTCTTCCATGAGAATTATTTTAACAAAAGCATGAGGCTGCCATGGCACAGGGCAGCAATGTGTGACAGCTGTATGATGCTGTCTCTGTTAATTTGGCCCATCAGAGACAGGCCATGCAATCACACAGATAACTCCACAGAGCACTTCTTGTTCTGTCTTCCAAGACTCATAGCAAAGTTTGTGTTATGCAGGATCTCCCTCACTGACATATTTTGGTGAAGCATTTACATTCTCAGGCTGTTTTACAACAGGCAGCACCTGATGATGAATGCAATTTCTTGGGCAAAGACTCACAAGCCAAGATTTCTTTGCCAGCTGTCTGACCTAGGCAGACCAGGTGTATCTGAGCATTACATTACTGTTTGCAGTATTCTGAGGCATCTGCTTCCAATCCTAATGGATCCAGAGTGTGCAGCCAGAGACATGAAATAACAATATTTAGTTCTCTTTTTTTTTTAATATAGGCAGTGAAAACTCCAACAGCCACTGGCACAGGATGTTGCCATGGCTGCAACACCTCTTTTCTACTTTATGGATGGTCTCCCTTTCAATGTACCTTCGTTGTCAGTTTACATCAGTGAGGGTGTTAAATTCCATCAGGTGGTGAGCCCTCATTATCTATGGCTTTGCAAGTCTACACATCCACAGACCAAACATCAAACAGCCTGTGGCAGCTTTATCTTCCACTGCCATATCCACCAAGAACTTGTGGACTGACACAGAGGCTGTCTCCTGCAGCCAGCTGCATCTTCTGATGAGGCAGTGAGCAAGTACTAAAACAGGTAAAGCAGTGAGAGAAGGAAGGGTTTAAAACTGCCTTGTCTTCATTATTTGATCACACACTGTATTCTGGAACATTTCTACTCAACAGTTATGAAAATCATTAGGTTCCTTCATTAATGAGAAAACTAATAAGTTAGCAAATTATGTCAGTTAATGTACTAACAGTTCACCCAATAACATGTATAGAGAGAGCAATACTGTGAGGAGGAGACCCTGCCAGAGGATCAGTAATACATTAGGTGTTATGTATTCAACCATATGGGTACTCACTGCGTTCTAGTTGCAGGCCAACACGGGACGGGTACCACTGGGGACCTGTTCCAATCACAAAGTGTGGCTGTTACTTTCAGGATAGAAGAGCTAAATTTCTGTTAGACTTGGGGGGTTCTTTTCAGCTGATAGCTATGAAAGTGAGATGGAATAAAAAAAACACCTCTCTTTCAGTCTTATCTATATAACAATAGATACAAGGAGAATACAAGGCAGCTGGGAGAAGCACAAAATACACATATTAGAGCATAAATCCCTTTTCCCCACTTGAGTGTTGCAAGGGCCAATCTCAATGCTGAATGCTCCATCAACACATGAAAAATGGCGCTTTGTGTGGACCACTGGGAAGTATAAAGAGGACTCTATTGTGATATTTGCCAAAACTCCATACTAATCAGTCTTGCCCCTCCTAAAATTATGCCTGTGCTATAGTCTGGTCCAAAGGACATTGTGTTTCCCATTTAGGAATACAAAACCTGACGAGGGATGTGCATCTTGTATTAGTTCTCAATCACAGATTAATCAGGGAAATAGAGACACAGACAGTAGAAACACATGGATACCTAATACTGGGATGCTTATGACTTCCCTGACACCCTCAACTTGAGGATGTTTCCTTGAAGTATATTTTTAAATGCTCTCATTTAAAAGTAATTCCAAAATGCACAATAGCAGCTGTTGGCAGTTGTTATTGGATTGGTGATTTGAACAGAGGTCTGTCAGGTTGGTCAAACAGGTACAGGTCTCCAGCTGCATTTGTTTCCCTTGGTGTCAGAGTGAGCAGGTAATTGCCACAGACAGACTGCAGAGGGGATTGTGGCTGCTCAAGTTGTTAATTTGGCCAGCTCTTCCTCTTTGCATCACAAGGACAAGTCATACACACTCTGGTTTGCTGTTGAAGGTTTTTAGGGCTGACCTAGCACATTTCTGGCCTGAAGCAGCCTGGTGAGAACTTACATAGCCCATGATGTTGACAGACATTTGAAGGAAGCAGATTGTCAGAGAAGAGTGAGGAAACTGCTGCAGGATCACCATCCCCAGCCATTTCTACTACAATTGTGTTTATTTCCTTTGACACTCGTGAGGCCAGTTGATAGCCTGAAGGAGATTTGCTTTGTCTTTTCAAATCAAAGCCTGGGTGAAATTGGTCAAAAATTTTTTAGGCATATCTTACAATTCTTAGTGATCCTGTATTTAAGGTACAGTTATTTCTATTCTTTTAAATGGAAAAAATGGTTCACAATGACTGTGATCAAATGTGGGAACATTTGCCCCAAGAAGCTGTGGGATCTCCTTCCCTGGAGATAGTCAGGCCTCGTCTGGGGATGACCTTGAACAGTTCTACTGGACTTGAAAGTTTGCCCTGTTCTGAGCAGGAACCTGGACCAGATGAGCTGTGGAGGTTGCTTCTACGTAACTTATTTCAGGATGAGGAGGAGAGCTTGCTCACTCAGCTTGCTCGCTGGAGGGGAAGGGAGCTGTACACGGTGTGCACTGTGCAGTGGCACCCAGCACACTCTCATTGCTAAAGCACTTGGTCTGACTTTTGTAGGCAAGAACAGGCATTAGATGAACCTGTGAACCAGGGCTAATAGCAGGAGATGAGACATCCATCAAGTAAGTTGCAAACATTTTTTTCAAGGTACCACAACAATCCATGGCTATTAAAGATAACAAAGGGAAGATAGAGAAGGAGCAGCTGTCTGACTTGTCAGGGAAGATATGATTTGCTCCAGGACAGCAGATATCAATAGTTATTTGGGAGCCTGAAATGCAATGTATTTGTGTTAAATTGGAATCTTTCCCCCAGCTCCACCCTTCATATTACAGTATGTTTCAATAAAAGTCAGTTTACCTGATCCTGTGGCAATGCTCTTTTAGGTATGGTTCATAATCTTCACAAGGGCAAACAGAGGTTGTGCGTTTAAGCACGTCATCCCACATTTCCACTTCTTTAGCCTCAGTACACCATTATGTTCAAACATACTCAAAGATTTAGACAGATAGAAGTACCACGTCAGTGTGTCTCTGGTTTCCAGGCTGTGCTTGGAATGCTGCATGTATTCTTCTGGAAGGATCTGGAATAAGCTGTTTCTTCCATATTGGCTGGTGGGGGCCCACTAGCTAATGTGAAGTGGCAATGCTAAACGGAGTGGGGGACAAACACCTTTCTATGTTGGTTTGAGTGAGAACACCAAAGCTTCCTGATTTCAGTCTTTACTGTCAGCAGACTTCAGCAAGGCTGTTCCCAAGTGTTAGCTGTCCAGGGTCCTGCAGAAAACAGCGCTGCTTTCTGGGGAGAAGTGTGACCCTACAAGGAGTCTGCTCTCCTAGCTTGATAAGACTCATTTCAGATAGGAAATCTCACACATTCCTAGGTGTCCTGCTCACCACTTGGCATCAGTCAGACAAGGGCACCCTGACCCCACCTGTCACCACTTATTTGCCTTCCTCCTATGACTATTTTCCACAGGGGTCCTCCAAAAATCTCACTATGCTCTGGATTTCTGTTTTGGAATGTGGGAAGCTATTCCAATCCAGCCTGCCTGTGGCAGACACACATTCCTCTCATTCCTATAGCAGGAAAGCTCTCTTTTCTTTGAATAGTGAAAAGAAGCCAAACCCAGGGACTAATTGTCACTTGTGTTAATTCTTGCTCCTGCCTGTCAGAATAAGGGGTTGATGGCTCTCTTGGATATCCAGAGCCAGGGCTGTCTGACAGAGCAGCTGCCCCTGGCATCAGCAGGGGCTCAGAAGTGCATGTGGAGAGTCCTGCTCCCAGACAGGATAAACACAAGCACTCATTAAAGGCAGAGGCACAGCTGCAGCTCTGTGAAGTACTTGAAGGCCTCTCTGCACTCCCACACCTGGCAGAGCTCCCCTTGCTTCCAAGCTAAAGTTGAACAGTTTTTGTAGGGTTGTTTTGGGGGGATTTTAGCAGGATTTAATTCCCAGTTTTTTCTCATTAACGTTTTTCATTGCTGCCTCCTGCAGAGATTAATGGCCATCCAAGAGAGTGGGTGACTGAAGTTTATCTTTGTAACTCCTGTTGCATCTAAGTTCAGGCATGTATTAATATTTACTTTCTGACATTGTGAAGGTGCATCAGAGCTCAGCCACAGCAGGTCACAGTCTCTCTATAATCCTTGTGGTTAGCAGAGCTGTTCAGCTTCCTTATGCAGGGTTTATGGGTGTGGATATGTATTTCACACTTGGAACAAAGTTGTAAAAATTACATTTCAGCTCACTTATATATTCCAGACTGGCTTTGACTTGGAAAAGCAGCTATAGACTCTCCAGAAATAAGAGTGGCCATGATGGTTTAAACCACAGGCCTATTTAGCCAATATTATATCCTTTAATGTTTAGCCAATATTGTGGTTCCTCCACATCTATTACATTTCTAACATTTATGTAAAATAGCTTTGGTTCCTCTCTTTGCAGCGTCATTGAACAGCTATCGAAATGTCTTCCTAGTTTTCCATCTCTGTTGTATTATTTCTACTCTTCTGGCTTATCCTGCTCTGAAAGGATGTTTGTCTCAGACTCCAATATGGTCACCTCCCAACTGCATGCTGGCACCCAAAAGCTCTGCCCATTCCTCAGCTGAAAAGTCATTCACAAACTCCTTGAAATTTAAGGGGCATCAGCTTCATTCTTCTTCACTGAGCAACCTGATCTAGCTGAGGATGTCTCAAACTAAGCCGGGGGGCTGGACTATATGATCTCTAGATGATTATCATTTCAACCCAAACTGTTCTACAGTTCAGTGAGTTATTCTGTTGTGATTCAGGCAAAGTTATTTCTATGTGTACAGGCTTCCATTATTCTGGAAGTGTAAACAATTATGACAGGTCTTAAGTTTTTGATCATATTCCCTCTTCTCTATCAGGAATTTGTTGCAACTTAGTGTTAAAAAAATCCATACATCTATTAAAAGAAAAAAAAAAACCACTTAAAATATCTTAATTCTATTATGTTCAAGGCATCATAATTTTCCACATAGGATGTTATTTGCTTGGAAAGCAACTCAATGTTTACTTTTAATGATCTATTTTTAAAGAATGGGTATGAGGAAAAATATTTAATTTGGGGTGGGTTATTTGTTGTACCTGTCCATATTTAAAACAGAAATTAAAATACAAGCAAACTGACAGGACACATAAAAACTGACAGCCACCTTTAATTTTCCCACAGCCAACTATGGAATTACTTACTAATACTGTCTATAAAAAGGAGATGGAGTGCTGTCAAACAACAATACAGATACCAGCTAAAATGACAGCCTTGACCTTAATGTGTGCTCCACCACTTAAATATTACAAGATGTTTTGAAAATTTAACAACTGAAAAATCTAAGTGCTTGGTACTTTTCAATAGTTATGAACTTGAAGGAATCAACCTAATTTTTATGAAGTTTCATAAAAAATTTGCTACAGAAAAATTAGTACACTGTCTGCTCCGCAGTAAATTGCACAATCAAATGCCCATCTGTCATAAAGTATTTATGAAGTTATGTGAGCCTATATGAGGAAAAAGGTGTAACATGATGAAGACCTCTCTTGCTGGGGAATTCGGTGTGTTCCTTAGAATGCAGACCTGCAAAAGCTATTCTGCTGGGGAGAGAGGAGTCTTAGAAATGCAAAACACAACTGACAGACACAATTTGGAGATAATTAGCAGATTGACTTTCCATCATCAGCTAATTTTATTACCAGTTAAATTGTTTGCTTCTCATTGTATTTCATCATCCATGCATCCCTAATAACAAATAGCCTTAATAATTACAAGCAATACCTGCTGTGATATAAATAGGGTGATATGAACAACAAAATTACTGTAATCAATCAGCAGCAGCATGTTGTTTAAATTTGCAGAAATAGCAGAAATTTCAAGGAACCACTGTGGCACCAACCTCCCTTATCTGATCACAAAAATGTTGCATGCGAGCTGAGAAGTGTGAACTGAGAATGGCTGAAATGCATTCCACCACCTTAGCCAGATGGCAGTTTTGATACCCATGTAGGAATAAGAGGAGTTTTCTAGGAAAGAGTCATGTTTTAGTATGTATGGGGATGCTGGGTTTGGGCATAATATATAGAGACAGGCAGATCACCTTAAAACTTGCTGAGGTCTTTCCCTGACAAGTAAATGCTGAACAAATACAGTTGTCGCTTGCCTGTGACCTTAGACAGCAGACATGGTTTTGTCCCCCTTGGTTGCAGCAGCCCTGTCTGAGTGTCCCCAGGAAGACTTCTGAGAAAACAGGGATAGAGATATTACCATGCTAGCAACCACAGCCTTTGCAGGGCTGAAGTTTGAGTACTCCTGCTTCACTGAGTTGACAGCAGGAAAAGCAGGATACTGAAATGACTCGAAGCTATTGCTTTCTGCTTTTATTTGGACTAAAAGGCTGTGTGATTTATTGTGCTAACACTGCACACGAGTGAGTCCTGAGCATGATGGCAGAAAGCAAAGCACACCAAAGAAACCACAGTAAAACTGAGCTCGGCCACAGGATCAAGAGATAAAGTATCTGAATTACTCACTGGGCTTGCCTCCACTGTAATAAATGGCAGCTGCTGAGAGTTGCAGCCTGAATAACTAGCCCACTGGAAGAATTGCAGCTCTCAGCAGCAAGCCTGGGGCAAGCACGGCCACAGCATCTCTTCACATGGCCCCTCTCATAAGGCCCTCTTTGGCTGCCAAGAGATGTTTTGCTGCTTTGACACACTAAGTGCCAGCACAATCACCTGGGTCTATTTTCCAGGGCTAGTGCAGAGACCAGCTCTGGCCAGCCCCCTCCAGGTACCACTCAGCTGACACCAGACTCTGCTCCTGAGCCCAGCAGGGCTCATAAGGGTCAGGCTACCAGTTGTGTGCTGCTTCCACCTCTTGCTAAGTCTTTAGGACACAGGGCTGTCTTTGGGAGGGAACTTTCTGGATTGAAGATCATTCAGCTAGGCTGTGTTTTCCTGGTAGAAGGACCTTTGGGAGGGTGTATCAGTATATTTGAAGAGCGGGAGCAGGTCTTGAGCTAGGTCCATGTTTTTATGGGAAGCTAGTGGAAAGAGCAGATCCAGTGTGCCCTGTTCAGCAAAATCTCAGCAGAGTACTGAAATGGATGTCGTTTTTAATGGCACCATAGCTGGGGATAAATCCCTTTTCTTTGTCAGCTTTTTTCTCTGACTATTTTGTCTGATTTGTTTTGTTTGTAAGCTTTCCAGGGAAGATCTTTGGCCATGTGTCTTACAAAGGCACCTTGAACTCTAGTTGCTATGGGGACACAAAAAAGTGCTTTCTTAATGGCATGGGGAATTTGAACAATGAGCTGTTTTATCATAAGCATCCATTTCTGTCTTCTGGTTTTTCCAATACATTAATTCATCAAGCTACAACCACACTGGTGGCCAAGGGAGAGCAGGCAGTGAGCTGGCTGAACTGGTGTCTCCAGACATACTGGCTAAGACCAGCAGTGCTAAGGATGGGGTCTGCCCTAGAGGCAGGACTGCAGGCACTTCACACAGACTACTAAGCAAGTAAACCCCAGCCTAACTAAATATCTGGCTAAATGCTTCTGGTTCAGCTGTTCATTTGATTATTCCCACTGGCCTTAAATGTTTAAAACCTGTGCCCATCCATTTTTCCTACATGAAGTTATGTAACAGTCACCCTGGCAGCTCCAGTGAAGCCTCACAGAGACTGAGCATACCCAATGTCTCTATAGCACAATGCACATACTGCCTGCACTCATTCCCCTTCAAAACTGTCAGAATTTTGCCTTTCTTGGCTAGGACCTGGCAAAAAAAGGGCAGCCCTGTTCCTATGTGTGTTCCTAGAGCAGTTCCGCTGCTGTGACTGTGCCCAGATGTAAAGCTCCAGGCTGTGGGACTCTGCACTGCACCTTGAGTCACAAATTTACTAGACTGCATTTTCATTAAAAAAACTTATATAAATGCCTGAACTTGTTGAGGAACAGAACATTTCCCCCATGCCTTTTTTTTTCCCACTGAAAAAAAAAAGTCTCATACTTCAGCTATATTCTGATCAGGCAATAATGGACAAATTTCTTAAGGGTCAGCATAGTTTTTCTTAATGGAGATTGATTCTTACTAGTGGTAAACAATAATATTTGTCATTTGGATGCCAATTTATGTCACGAACAGATTAACCTTTCAATATTCCTTCTGAAACCATTTGCAAATGGAAGCAACAGTGGAAATTCAGAGAAGCAAAAGGCATCAGGAAAAAAAATCAAGCAAGCATACAACAATCAGATGCATATGCTACTATTTTTGCTATATTGTTTTTCCTTTGCACTTTGAAAAAAAAAAAAAAAAAAAAAAAGGGAAAAGGGAAAAGCCAGCCCTGTGCATTTCCATTTTCCACGTAGCCTGCTGCAGAAAGCATAATTAATTTTGATCTTTCTGTGTGAATCTGCATTTAAATTAATGTGCATGGGCAAAAGAAGGGAAAGGGAATGAGGCTCACCTTTTATTTCATTAATAACAGCCACGGACCAGAATGCAGAGAAACAAGAAAATAGGTACTCTGGCAAGCCTGGAGCTGGAGGGAACTTTCCTATGGGGGACTGCCCTTCATCAGGGCAGGGAGGTGAGGAGGTGCTGAGTGCGTGGTGCTGCACAGGGCTGGCCAGGACAGCAGAGTGACCCCCGTGGGGCAGTGTGGTCCCTCACTGCCCCTGTGACACAGCCACACACCTGCAGGGTGGCAGGGGGTGGTCAGTGCATCTGGGCTCTGCCTAAGGGGTTCGGGAAGTCTTTTGAGCAGGGACCCCCAGGGAGGGCCGTGTCTGTCGCCCGTGCATGGTAACAGCGCTGGGTTTGCTTCATGTTTGCAGGCAGTCGTGCTCTGGCTCTGAAACGCCAGCCCAAATTAAAAGAGAGATGAGTAATTTATGCCAAGGGAGGATCTGTATTCTGGTAGGTATCTTTGCCTCTGACTCTCCCATCTCCACAAGTCTGGAAAGGGTAACAGGGATAATTGTTCAGGTATCAGGGGAATGTGAGAACTTGAGCAGGATTCTCTTTCTAAGTATAAGCTCTATGAGTGAAGTCTTCATACAAAGGACAACGCAAACCTGAGAAACTGCATGTTAAGGAACATACATTTGCCAAACTAAGTATGTGTTTCAGGGATGAAAATTACCCTTCCTTCTCTATCTTCTTGTCCATAATTTGACATGGGATTTTTAAAAATGCAGCTTAATATTTGGCTGTTTATGGAATTAGTTGCTGTCTATCTCAATCCATAAGTGCTCAGCTATCTGTATAGTTGTGGAGTAGACAGCCTGGACAAGGTTTTCACTGGTTTCAAGGTTTTCAAAGCAGAGCATTTAAGCACAGGTATCTGTCCACCCTCGTGGTATAGGGAAACACAAGCAGTAAGATATTAAGGCCTGTTTTAAAATTCTGTTCCTTTTAAAAGCTTTGTTCATGCTCATCCCGTGTCAGGTTCTGAGAACAAACAGTGCTGTGCCTCACAGTGTCACAGATATACTGTGCTCCAGGACAGTGATAACACAGGTCACTGCTCCCTCACTTCTGAAAGCTCTGGTGTGGCTACTACAGCACAGCTGCTGAGAGCTGCTCCACAGAGCTGCAAGAGAGACAGAGAGTGGAAAACTGGCCAGGTCACTGTTTCAACCCAGTGCTGTTTGCACGCTGCCTGAATGCAGTCTGGTGCCAGCAAACGTTACAGTGAGATTGGGGCCCTGCTGGTTTTATACTCCAGCATCAGAAAGCACACAGTTGTCCAAAAATCACAGCTAATACAGGAAAGATGGCTCAAAAGCTCATTTGTGCCTTCCCTGCTGATGTACTGGGCAGAGTCCTACCTCAGGCTTTGGCTGTTTCTTTAAGAGCATTCCACAGTCAATTAGCTAATAAAGTATGCTAATTAAGTATAATTTTCTTTCAGTATTGACTGTCCAAGGGATAGTGTTTTCTCCAGCCACTAAGCTAATCAGGATGCTTTCCCTTGCTGACCCCCAAAGCAATGTGGGTTTTATATCTAATGGCCACACCAATGCTATCAACAATTAACTGAACACATTTCAATTGACAGAATTTCATCCTTAGTACAAATTAACTTCTCATTGGTAAATTCACCACTCTGAAAATTAATCCCCACTAAGAACAGGGCTAAACTGTAATTTTTCCAGGAACAGTTTAGAAAAAGGCAGCAGAGATGTGCCCTGCTCTGGCAGCAGATCAGACACTAGCATGCCAGCCAGAGGCTGTCATGTTCCCATGTCCTTCTCCCATCCAATTCCTCCATCCCACCACTTTACTTAGGCTGGGGAAAGGCTTTTGTGCCTCAGAAGCACTGCTATGAGGCTTGAGGGGACCTTATCACTCTCTACAACTCCCTGAAAAAGGTGCTAGAAAGGTGGGGCTCAGGCTCTTCTCCCAGGCAAGCAGGGATAGGATGAGAGGATATCCTCAAGCTGCACCAGGGGAGTTTCAGGCCGGACATCAGCAGCAATTTCTTCATGAAAAGGGTTCTAAATATTGGAATGGGCTGCCCAGGAAGGTGGTGGAGTCACCATCCCCGGAGGTGTTCAAGAAAAAACTGAATCTGTCACTCAGTGCTATGGACTGGTTGACAAGGTGGTGGATGGTCATAGGCTGGACACAATGACCTCAGAGGCCTTTTCCAACCTAGAAGTTGATCAGCAAAGTGCTTTTCCACAGCTTTACAGACACAGCCTATGAAGGACTTGATTGTGATGTGATACTGTTTGGTGAGTTTTCATTCTCATATCTGAGGGATGACGTTTCATCCCAATCTATACAGCAAACACTTCATGACCTGTGAACACCCCTACTGCTTTCCTTCTGTAAATGTTATAGACACAGCTCATCTAGACTGTTTGTGCACTCTGAACTTGCAGTCTAATGGCAAAACATAAAAAATATTGCCTCCCACTAGTATGTACTTAAATCAGAGCAACATACGTTGTTCCAGTATAACTCACACATCATTTGTTTCAGTGGTGAGTAATTTTCAACAGCAAAATATATTCAATATCATTGCCACTTGGGGACAATTTAGAAAGAGGCAAAACTCTGCTACATTATTTTTACTGTGAATCATTTGTTCACCTTCTTGTCTTTGATGCATTGCTTTCATTAACTTGACATAGTCGCAAATACCAAATTTCATTTGGTTGTTTTTAGGGTTTCTTTCCCCCCATGCCCAAATAGGAAAATAAGTAAAGAAATAGGCTACAAATATGAGAAAGGGCTTGCATGTAAACTAATTCCAAACAAACCACTATCCCAGGATGAGATCCTTCACGAACACCTCTGAACAGCCCCCCTTGCTCTTGTGCTCACCTGACCCTACCCCTGGAATTGCAGTTATTGTTACATCACGGCTCTTGGCCCCACAGAACGGAGGGGCTGCAAAAGAACATCCAGGGAAGCCATGAGGAGGAGAAGACCTGGGGGAAAGTCTGAACTGTAAGCTGAAGCTGCTGCCTCTTCTCTATCCTGTCTAGCAGAGATGACACCATAGGACTTGTCATTTATTTCTCATGTTCTCACAGGTTTGTCAAGGAGGAAAGTTCCTTTCCTTCTGGCAAGGGAGATTCACTTCCTCTCCCGTTGTGCAGTGCCTGTTGGATGCCTATCACAAGAAGTCCTGAGACATTCCATACACATCCATTCCAAGCAGCTCTTTGTAAGAGAAGCTGTTGGACCTTTCAGTAAAGTCACGTGCCAAATTAGCTGTTCAAAAGCACAGGGACTCCTGTGAAAAACCTGATGTAGATGCAGAGCACATCTACAGCCTCAGGTGACCTTGACCGTGCCTTAATCAACAGACACCTGTCTTATTAATGGACATGAGATTCTTTTTGCACTAATGAAAGCCCACTGGGGCTTTTAGCATCCTGACTTCTTCGAATGAACATTAAGCTGACATGAATCTACTGATGAACACCAGGTTAACACTGAAATGAGCCTGTTCTTCAGACAAAAAATGTTAATATCTGAGTCTAAATTTATGTAGGACCAGTTTTAAACCCAAAACTATTTTGGCATCTTCTATTAACAGTTCAGTAGGCTTTAATTCCTCATTTTCCCTAAGACTGGATATTCTCTATGGCCTAGATTACTTCTATAGGCCCTTTTACTGTAATTTTCTCAGTTGAGCCATAGGCACTAATATAATACACAGTGTAAATAATAACAGGCAGTTCTGGTAAACAAATTTTGATGGTTTTCATCTAGATCTGTCAATTAAATCTACTGCAAAGTCAAGAAAAGCAAAGAATCTAGCTCTGAAATTTCCTTTTCTTAATGAGGCATTTAAATAGCATCTCACATTTGTTCTCCAATTGTTTACATAGGATGTCATTTGTGATGCATTGTTGGAGCCCGGTAAATCTCAGCTGGGAACAATATCCCAAAGAGCAGAGGGGGACAGTTCTGTTTCAAGCTACATCTGAATAGATTTGCTGCCTTTTCTTTTATTATGTTACTCATCTGAAAGGATATCTGTAATCCTGCTAATGAAATGCAATAACATCAGATGCAGCAGCTGTCAAAAAAAAAAAGGAGAGAAATAATGTGAATCTTCATTAAACTTTTTGAGTTGATCTTCACTTTTTCCATTGCTGGTTTTCTGAAGGTCATCTCATTTCTATAAGGCTTTAATGAATCCTGGCTTTTGTGTTTTAGACACCTTACTCTCTTCAGTTCAATAGGTCATTAAACACATATTTAAGTCATTCTTTGTCCCAAATGTTTCTTATGGGATCAGAGCCAAAGGAGACAAAAGATCCCAAGGTGGATGAAAGGCAGGTTAATTATTCTTATTTTATAGATGAGAAAATGAAGCTCAAGAAGGAAGAGTCTAGCACACAACAAACCCCTGTCAATAGCATGACTCCCATTGGTCAAGTCTTAAAGACCTAAGTCTTAAACATCACATTTATTTCAGTGTTAATCAGGAGATTTCAAAAGTTCCAGAGGGCCTTCTGGCTTTTATTATTATCTTTTGAAGACCAAAATGCTTTAAAAATCTGTCTCTAAAAGTCTTGCCTGAGGTTCTCTGTGCCCTGCTTCTAAATCAACTTTGTGAGCCAAACCTCCACCACAGTTTCCTAATTTAATACATAAAATATTTTTGCAACCGTTTATGTATTTCAGAAAGCAAAACTTCATTGATCCCTGATCAGATGCTTTTCAGACTGCTTTAGTGTTTCTTTCTGCACAACTTAGAACGAGATTCAATTGCTCAGCAGAGAAATGAACTGCAGATGCCTGTTCTGCTGCTCGCTCTCACTGTTGTTATCTCAGCACCCCAGCCAGAAATGTCCAAATGCAAAACCCGGGCCTTAGCAGTGTCAAGAGACACATGGGTCAGGCTTGAATGGGAGGCTTATGACCACAGCTTGGCATGCACAATAGTGTCTGTGAAGTGCACAGAGCCTTCTGGAGGGCCTATGTGATGGGCTCCATGCATTGTCGGTCCCTTTTGGAACATGGCCAGAATCACTTTTTGTGTAATTCCAACACAGAATCAGGTGTGGGGTGTGTGATGCCTGAGTATAAGGTAAATCTTCATTCACTTTGAAGATGAAAATCATTAGGTTCACTCGGTTTGACTTCTCCTTTCTTTTAACACTGTTAGGTCAATGATGCCATTCTCATTTCTTGACTGGCTGTTGCAAAGGAGTGAAAAAAATTCCCAGCTTTCACAGGAGAGCTTCAATTATTTTGACAGCCAAGCCATAAATTCAGGTCACACGGCTCCATACCAGCAGACAGACTCCTGTATTTTGTATAGAGAGATTTGCACAGATACCTCACAAATAAGCTGACAGGAGGTCGTCCTCCTGATGCTTCTCCCTGCACAGGACAGAAATGAAGCTACTGGATGGGCTGGTTTTGTGACTAAAGCCCCATCCTGAGGCAAGAATTTGGGTCCCTGTCCTGACAGGCACGTGCTTCCACAGGCAGGAAGCAATTTACTCATGAATGGGATCTCTGCTTGTGAGCTGGGAAGGAAGAGGGTAGCAACCTGTTTGAGTTTTGTGGCAGAAGCTGTTGCTTACTTTGTGCTTAGAGCTGGTAAGAAAAAAGTAAAGAGTTTCAGAAGATACAAACCTTACTGTGGCCGTAACAAGGAATTCAAGGGGTTTCTAGTAAACAGGGTTGTATTGACAGGCATAGAGAAGTAAAAAGATCTTAGGATTGTTTCATTTGAGGGATACTGTAATTCATCAGGAGCCAGCATCTGATTGATCCCTGCTATGAGACTAAGACAAAAGAAAAAAAAATATAAAAATAGGCTGGAATAAATACCATGTTTCCTCCTAATCTAGTAATTTCCATTTACAAAGTCAACACAGATGAATGAGCAATTTATACTGATGAAATCACTGTACTTCTTAGTGCCCATTTATAATAACTGCCCATCCCCAGTGATTCGCCTTCATTGTGTAATTTCCAATTGAGTTGTTATGAATGCAGAGAGGGGAGAATTTATTGAAAACAGTAGCTGGATGTGACTGCCAACCCAACGTGCTCTGAGAATCCGTACTGGGGACATAATGCTGGGCCTCTGAACTCTGCAATCAGACTCCTGCACAGCAGGATATTGTCTGTCCTTTGGAAAACTCCTTCATATATGGATTCTGGGCTGGTGTGAACTACTTAGGACACAATCAGGGAGGAAGGAGTTAGAGATCTGATAAAAGCTATAGACTTTGTAGCTGCCTTTCTGTCCAGGGAGTGCATCCAGCTCAAGGCGATTCACAGTGGGATCAGATCATTGCCCTCTTTCAAACATTTTGGCTTTCTCAAAGCCTGATCTCCTAATATAGGACAGAAGAAAGATCCCTCTGGAAGGCTCTGTGCCCTAGATATAACTTATTTGTGTCTCTTTGGTTTGTGAGACATATGGCTGATTGACAGGCCAAGACTATGAAGTCAACTTTGCTGAGCCATAAATAGCATAATTCAGCTTCTCTGAGTCCCCAGCAGATGTATTCATCAGGCACATGAGTCTCTCCAGGCATCAAAATTGACAGATTTCATTAACTTTCTGCAACCTGAGAATCCAGCTGTAATAGACAGTGTGGAGAAATCAGAGGAACTGCAGGTTCTCAGCAAGACTGTTATCAGACAGTCCTGATTACACAGAGCCAGTAGGCAAGGACTGGCTTAGCAGTCACCGCTCTCCCTGGTACTGCTCCTAATGACTAATCCCCACAGCATCCTTTCTCACCTCTCTGATCCTGGCAGTTTAACATCACAGCCAGCCTCCAGAAGGGAATTACATGATGCAGTACAGTCATCCTTTCCAGCAACAGCTCTGCATCCTGCTCTTGCATGTCAGCAGAGGCCTGGCAAAAAACAGCTATTCCTGATGCCCTTGCTATTGGAATCATGCTACCAGATCTCAGTTGCACATTCAGGGCATGGAAACCCTTAGCAGCCTTTTTAGAAAGGAGGAAAGAAAGAGGGCTTCCTCCACTAAAGAATTAATTTCAGTACTTCTTGTGCCTTGACCTGTGCTCACAAAGCTTGTCTTGTGATTTCTAAGCAATGAGGGATTCTCTTTACTCTTTACCCTGTCAACTCGACTTCTGCTGTTCTGTGTTTCGAAGATCTGCTTCAGGGTTCTGGGTGAACAAGGACCTGTTGGTTTTAAAGTGCTGCTCTCCTTGCAGCTGCTGATGACTGCCTGAGCTGAGCACTACTGACAGGCAACTGGGGGTAGAAGTGAGCTGAAGGCAGTGACAGGTCATTTTGAAAAGGGAAGGAGGGAGAACATGCACAGTGAAAAGAACTGTGTGATGTGGTACCTCTGCTTACATTTGCCTTCTGAGACTGCATCTCCGTGCATTAGGCAATAAATATCTTATTCAGGCACCTGGAAGTCATTGGGAATGTTTGACAGGCTTGGTGAAGTGGAAGGGCCTGCATGGGAGCCTCTGACCTGCTTTTGTGCAGGCAGTCAGGGAGTGCTCTGACCAGGTGGTTTGCAGGGTTGTGGACTCTTCAGGGCTGCTGGTTCTTCTGTGGCTTCTGGGGAACAGCCAGGATGAGAGCAGTAGGTAAAACCTGGCAGATGATTCCTAACACACTGCCCTACTGTAAGGAGGAGGCTAAAAGAGATTGGTCCCGTCACGAAGAAGGAGTTGCACTGTCTTTTTCCTTGGCCTCTCTCTAGAGAAAAGCAACAGAAAATATTTCAGCAGCATTCCAGGGAGCACAGCTCCCAGGATCACTATAAAAATACCTGTAATGAGCAGTTATAAGATGGTATGGCAGGATTCTAAAGTTTCATATTGTTCAGAAATTATGCCATTTATTCTTGAGTGCCATCTACTGACAATTCCTGTCTTAATGATTTGCTTTCATTGATATTGCTTATTCTAAATGCCCTCTATAATTTCTGCTAGCTTAGAAGTTCCTTATTCCTTGAGCACTTTATTTCCTTCCCCAGACCAGGATACCCTTGACATGATGTTTTCAGGTGTCTCTTGGATTCCCTTTTTCATTCTACCCCTCACCAGGCTTCCTACCCTCCCTGCCTGCTCCTTCTGCCTAGAGGGCAATTTCTGGCCTCCCTAGGCTCACCCTTCTGGCCTCAAAATGTAGCTGCAGTTGTGCTGTCCCCTTTGAGCAGGATGTTGCCCTCATCAGTTTGTTACAGCACTGCTGAAATCTTATCTCCCCCCTTCCTTTCATTTCTTCCTCTTCTTTCAAGAGCTTTTTCAGCAACTTTCGTGCAGTAACCTTGAAAATATTTAATGATCACTGACTCCACTATATTACCTGTTCTAGAGGTATTTTATTTTAGTTATGTGATACTTGAATTAGCATTATTATTACAGTTTTTCATTTTCTATCTGTAAGATTTCCTCCCCCAGCAGTCCAATACATTTTGCAAAGATAAAAATAAATTAAAGGTGAAAAGTTATTGCCAAGGACAAGAGCTCAGGAAGTTTAGCCTGCAAGATATTTCTTTCTCCATTGAAAACATAATCTGTATAGATAAAGAAAATGCCAGGTATCTAACTCATTATAAGCAACTGGGAAAATGGGTCAAGAGACTTCTTTCTTATCCATTTAGTTTTTGGCTGGGTTCCATCCCTGCCAGCTAGCCAAAGGAATAAGGAAATTTCTAGTAAAGTCTCCTAGTGCACAGCACCAATTTGATTGAGGCTTCTTTGCCCATGCCTCGACAACTCAGCATGATGGCCACTGATACCCTGGCACTCAGCTGCCACTCAATTTTGGGCAGGAAATATCAAGCTGTAGAACTGTAGACATTTGTCCACAACAGGCTTATATTGTGGAACTCCTTCCCAGAGGATTTTGCTGAGGTCAAAACTGTGAGTAGGTTCAAAAAGGATTAGACAGATCCGTGGTGGGCAGGTGTGACGTTTGCTATTAAGCATGACAGCTTGGTTCTAACATCTGTTACAGAAAGCCCCTGTAGAGCTGATGGCTGAAGGGGGCTGCAGCAGGGAATCTGCTGCTCTGGGCTGACCCCAGTTGCTGCTGCCCATCCCTCCCATGGGCAGTGGCTACAGCACCCAGGGAATGATTAAAAACAGCTTCAGTCTGGACAAAGCCTTTGAATTCCCACGAAAATAGCAGTTTGTATTAAAAGGTTATTCTCCAGTAAGATCCCTGAATCTCCAATGATCAAACTGGGATTGCTCTCCTGAACTCAATGCCACGAAAAGCACAGGTTTAGGCCTTGCTGGGGTTGTTTCAGTAGAGACAGTTCTGCTGAAATGAGGGTTGAGGACTATTTCAGTGTTTTTTCCAGAGGCAGAATCCATATTCTGCCTTTTGTATAAACACAGATCCAAACTAATATTTGGCTAACTTAGAAATTACTTATCAGTAAGATGGCATGTGTCACTTGCATCTCATTTCTTTTACTTTAATGACTACCAGCCTGTGCTGCAATTCATAGTTCAGTCTTTTTCCTCCTTTCTTGAATCAAGCAGCAAAACCTGATCAGTGACAGAGATCGTGCTTGTGAAATTGCTGCACAGGGGTTCCTCTCACTGAAGGGCTGACAAGGTACCAGCTGAGGAGAAAGCTTAATTGCATGGGTGATCAAAGGAGAATGTATGAAGGCAGGGAGACTGTAAGGGGGTGTGCGTAGGAGTGTGTTTTAATGAGAGATTATAGGGGAACAAGTGAGTTTGGCACACACAAAATGACAGAAATGAATGCATGAGCTAGTACAAAATAGCATGCTAACCAAAGGCATCCACAGATCAGCTTCAGCCCCTTCTCAGCCCTTGCCTAGGAGAACTGTATTCTATTAGCTGTCATCCCACTAACTATACAAAGAGAAAAAAATGAAGGTTTGATTTTTGCAACTGGGAAAGGAGGAAGAGGGGTGGAATCTCATGAGACAACAACATCCAGGCTGAACTGGAAAAGAGGGATCAAAGCAGTGAGCTGAAATGAGAAGAAAGGACACAGGACACTGATATGGTGTACTCCTGGGAAACGGAGGAACTGACACAAAAAAAGGAGAATTTAAAAAATATTGAAGACACTTGCCAGCCCTTCCACGTGCTGTAACACACTGCACTGCCAGAGATTTGGTTCATGATGTGTACTGTGCTTTGTTGTACACTTACTGTCTTCCTTTATAATCAGCTCCAGTTACATCACTGGGGGTACTTGAGGAGTAAGATGCCTCTTAATATCAAAACAGGAGCATTAAAATGGCTTATACACAATCTTGCATCATTTTAGCCCAAGTCCATTAAAAACCTCATTACAGTTATATTGGCATAAACCTCTGTGCCAGTGCTCTCCAACAGATTTAAACTGCATCAATATGAATCCAGTTTCAACTGATTTAAGAGATTCTAGGCAGAAGTGCACTGCATTTGACAAACTGATGGGAGAACATACCCTTATTGAAATATTAAAACATCTGCACTCGATCTTTTCATATTCAGCAGTGTGGCTTTTGAACTTTTGCCATTTTGTATTTTACAAGCCTTTACAGGGAGGAAAAATAAGTAACTTTAGAGCAGTCAGGTTAACAGCCTTTCACTTCATCAGCTGAACCCATGTGCAACCACAGATGCCTTAAGTTTTAGTGTTATAAAATTATAAGGACAGAGGAGAAGCATAATGCTTTTTCTACTTACCCTCCTCTGAACTCAAGCATATTAGAGGCTGACAACCATTTTATTTGGCAAAAGGCATCTAGCCTTTAGTTGAACCTAGTTTAGTTTCAGACTTTTTTGTAAAAATAATGAAAGCTTAGTATCTAAGATGCCACCCATTAGACCAGGTTGCTCAGTGCCCCATCCAACCTGGCCTTGAACCAGGGACAGGACATCCACAGCTTCTCTGGGCAACCTGTGCCAGTGCTTTGCCACCCTCACCATAAAGAATTTCTTCCATATATCTAACCTAAATCCAGATGCCAGTAAATCAGTCTTAGCTCAAGTTCCCCACCACAGCAGCTTTTTGGTCCACATGGTCAGTTTAGGGCCAGCTTGAAGCAGTCTATATTTATTGAAATTTATCCCGTATAACACTGGGAGGACAAAGGCAGCACTGGTCTTGAAGTGACACCGCGTAATGTTAAAAACGAAACAAAAACTACTGCCCCTCATGTGCTGACAGTGATAAATTATGCACTTCTCTCCTTCCAGTCTCTCCCATCTGCAACAGCTACAAGAGAAGCTTAGTTCAAAAACTGTTCTTATTGAGTGCTGGATCTGTCAGGCCGGTCTCAGCTTTTGTATAAGATTCATGAAAAATAAATTTGACAATTTCTCTAAGTGAAAGGCCTCTAACCATGCCTCCAACCTGGTAACCATAGTACTTACACGCTTTGTGAAATTTGTGTTTCACATCAAGAAGGGTAGATGCTGGAGGTACCTAGAAAAGAAAGCATTTTGCAGATTAATTTTTCTTTCTTCTTCACTTTGGGAACCCTTCTCCATCCCTCTAATGAAGAGATGCTTAAGTTTGTCTGCAAGTGCTTCAGGCTAAAATGAAACAAATCAGAAAATTTGCTTTCCCAGGTTGGTATGTTATTAAGGATCATCCACATTTGACTTACACGTCACCTGGACCACCTCTGCTTGGTCGATGGAAGGGTAAAATCACAGGGGTCAAGAGGGAAAGCTGCTGGCCCTGCTTGATGCAGTAATTGCCCACAAGATCAAACCAGTGGGAAAACTTAAGGGGTTTAGCTTGAAAGTTAGGTTCAAAGTTAGGTTCAAGCATACTGAGATCCATCTCCTAGAGACATGAAAGGGTTCTCTGGAGAGGCCAGTAGCAAAAGTGGCAGGTTGTGTCCTTTCTGCCTGAAATGAGTTTGCTTCTGCATGCTTTTGTTCATGTGCACTGAAGCAATTCAGGTGTCACAGTATAAGAGGGCAGTCTGGAGGCTTTTTAGGCTCTATTTTATTATGTATATTGATTTCTTAATATACTTTGTACAAATTACCTGGGAAAAACATTTAGAATTTACTAGAGCAAAATATTTGTGTTTGCCTTGTGTTTAAAAGGAGAGGCAATGTGACTTTTGAGGAAGTAGAATGTTGAGCTACTTATTAGTGGATTTTGACAATAACCATGCAAAAAAATAGAGAAGAATGTAAGAAATGCTCCCAGCAGAGATCATTCAGCACCTTAACATAGGTTGTTTTGTTGAAAAGACTGAGTTTGGAGAAATACTGATGCAACAAAATAAAATTGCTGACTCTGAAGCAACAAATCAGTACAGAAAGGAAATTTATAATTTGACATCCCACAAAAATATACAATATATGTGCTATTAGTACTTATGAGTAAACCAACTTGTTTCCAGTAATAATATGAACAGGCAGCGAGCTCAATACAGATTTCAGTAATCTAAAGATGTAAAATGACACCTGTGCTAAAAGGTAGTAAAGTACAGATTTTTCCTAGCTTTTTCCTTGGGTTTAGATGAGAACACTTAATTTGCCACAGTTACAGGGGGTTTTACTGGGCATTTACAGAAACTGCTGTAATTGAAACTCTACTTAAACCCTGACTTGTCTCTCTGATGTGGCTGCTAAGCAATGCCAACTCCACCCAAATCAAGGCCAGGGCTCCTTGAAACCAAGGATTACCCTTTCCCTGTCCCCAGCCCTGTGTTGACCCAAACCATGTTGCACAGTAGTAGGCCAGGCAAGAGACATTGCCCTTGGAGTCACTTTTCTTCCTAACTACAGGGAACAATAGAAGAAGCCATTTTATCTTTCTTGGTTCAAAAATGAAAGAAAATATTTTATCTGTGTTTATTGTACTTAAACTATTCATGCAACACCCAGTAGAAGAGCTCACATCCCATAGTCTCCATGTATTTCTCTTGTCACGTGTGCAACATCTGTGAACTTGAATACTGGAACTGGGTGGGGGTTGTGTTCTCAAAACCTCTAAAAATGTTTGAAATTGCTTTCTCACACTTTATAATCTCACACCTGTGAGTCCTGGAGCCCAGAATCCATCAGATATGAATGCAAGCTGTGTTAGCTGGCAACAGTTATTCAGCACACAAGCCTTCAGACCAAAATCTGTCATGTGTCCTAGCACAGGGCAATGTGCAGGTATTCAGAGCTGGCATTGCCAGCTGAAGGATGGGGGTGGTCTTTCCCAGTTTGATGGAGGATGAGCTGGCTTTCTAAACAGAGTATAAGCCACATTGCTGCAGGGCCTGCATCTCTACAGATCAGCCTCTCACTCTGATGGGATCTGGGATAGAGTAGCTTGGGCCAACCCATGCTCTGGAGAGCTAAATCCAATTTAGGCAAAGAAAGCTGAAAAACTGTAAAGTTTAGCATGCTTACAGAGCAATGCTTGCTCAAAACAGAACCTAGGTCTCCATCTTCAGCTCTCCTGAGTATGTTTTGACTTCAGGGCAGCGCTGCTCTCAATCTGTTCAAAATGTCTAGTCCAGCTCGTTAGCAACTCTACCTTCACATCCCTCTCAGTTTTTTTCATCCTGAGACAATCAGTGCTTTCTCCCCTCCAAATCCTGCTGTGGCAGAGCCCAACTTCAGGTACTAAAAAAAATAATCTAAGCTCATGTTTTAGGTCTACCTGTGGAACCATCCACACGCCTCAGGTGTTTAAAAGCTATGAAGTGCTTCCAGTGCGCTGCTGCAGCTCAGGAAGCGGTGAGAGTGTAAGTGGGGTGTGATGTGCAGCACCGCACAGCACTCCCCACCTCCAGCACGCAGCAGCAGCTGGAAGGGCCATGCTCTGTACATCCCTGAGCGAGGCAGAGCTCATTAGCAGGACACTGCTGAGCCTGGCTACATCCAAGCTGCTTTAGGCCAGAACTGGTTTAAGCCCTGCCAGCCCACACCCTGGGAAGGCACAGAGCTCACATCCAGCCAGGAGGGCAGCAGGACATTTGTTTTATGAGCCAGCTGGCTTGGAGAGGAACCCTTCCACTTGAGACAAACTACACAGACACAAATACTTTCCCCCTTCAGAATGGGCTGTGACATAGAAGAATCGCAGTGTCCTTTCCCAGGCAGAATAATGAGGCTATAGCCACAAAAGAATGAAATACATTTTTTATGATCTTGATAATTCTGTGTCCCTTTAAAAAGACCTCATAAAACAGCCAGTGAAGTTATGGTTTCTAATATTGATCAATGAGAAGATGGATGCTGAGACACCAGCTTACTACTAAGAGTGTCCTCTTCATAGACCATTAATTATCTTTTGTTCTTTTCATTGTACATCAATACAAGCTAAGGAATTGTGAGAACTGGGAAAGCATCTGCTCTTATTACCCTTTGTGCTAACTGAACAAAATGCCCTAGAATACTTCACTGTAATTATTAGTCTTACTCTCCTTCCATTCTTCTGACTTATTTCTGAAAGTGTTGTGACCCTTTCTTTCCTCTCTTTCAGCCCTTTACAAATATGCAAAGGCAAAGCAGAGTGAGAGACCACTCTCGGTTTGTTTAAAGCAAGATGGATTTCTGCTCTTATTTGGTTTGCACCTTCTATAGGCACCATCAGGTCAAGCCAGTTTTTCCCTACAATTTCTAGTCTAACACCAGATTTAAAATATAGTCAAGTTTCTGACTATCATGTGTAAGGTTCAAGACTACTTTTTCTTGAAAGAATGTTATGAATAAATGCATGTTTTACAGCTGTGGGTTGCATCCATTACACTTTTCATTCAGAAAAGGATGATTTAGAAATGTTAAATCCTGGTTTTCCTTGTACTTTTACAGCCAGAAAACTTTTACTCTTCTGTTTGAGGCAACTTTTCATTTATAGGAATTCAAGTATTAAAGGACCTTCTGGGTCATCCATAGCAGTCCTATTCTTCTTTCAGACACCAATGCACAAAGCATCACATTTCTTTTCAAGATTTAGAATATCATATTAGTATTTTATGCTATGACTGAAGGAAGAGCACTAAGTGGAAGATATTAAGGGAACTTAATACTGCCTTTTGTGAGTGCAAGCTGATCAGATAGTTATCCACTTTCATATCTCTTTCACATTTATAAGTCAAGGAATTATGCCAAATGGAGTGATCTGTATGTAATTGCATCACACAGTTCTTGCACTAAAGAATTACTGTACAGGTTAGAGGTCAGCAGAATATCAATAAGAATTTGAATAATAGAATTTCATCAAATAAGTAATCCTTCATTCAACATTTCCCTCTGAACTTTCTTTTTCTCTTTGTGAAATGTCTGTACCACTGCACTGCTGAGTCACCTACTTTGTACAAGCATTTTCCATAATTGCAGAAATTCAGAAATTCTGCCATTCCAGCTGCTCATTAACCACAGCCCCATCTTCAGCTAGAGTAAATTTGTTCGAAAGGGTGACATCAGTTTATTGCAGTGGAAGATCTGGCTTCAAAGTAGATAGCTAGCTAGTAGGAAAGCCAGGTAAGCTCCAAATTCAACACTCAACAAATATTTCATCATTACTGCTTTTGCACCCTGTCCTTGTTTTGGGACTATCCTGTATTATCAGAAACCAGCAGCATCCCCCAGAAAGTTAATTAGAAAAATACCTGTTCTTACCGATCCCTGTGTTTTGTGAATTTGACTTCTAGATCAAATTGGCTCTTCCTTATTATCAGTTTTCAAAGACAGAGTTAAAAATTGGGCACTGTTTTGCTTTAACCTTTCCCAGTGTGTCCCATGCTGCTGTCTTGGTGAACCAGTGTGCTGGTCATGCCCAAAGAGATATAAATAAATGAGCTCACCGTGGAAATGACATAGAGGTAACTACATATAGACAAGTGCTGTCAGCAGCCACACAAAGGCTTTATATAGAATCCAGTGTTTTACTGAGCAGACTGCAGTAAAGTGGCTACCAAAGAGCTGGCTCTGCTCTCAGTCCAGCCTTTCCAGAAGCAGGAGATACTCCGAATTATGGTTTGAGCTGAGGAGGTTTCCAGCACACGTACGTGAATAGAGGGCTGTGTCACTGAGCAATCTTCCAGATTATTATCTGGTCACATGAACCCTGGCATATGAGATAATCTGACTGGCTAATATTTCCAGTGATTATGGGCCAAATTAGCTAAGAATACACTTAACCACATGCTAGCCCCATGCAGTCGTGTCAGTTTACACCAGCCAAGTTTGTCTCTAAAGATGATTGATTATTTTTGTACTGCTAGCTGGGTACTATTAAACAAACAAACAAAAAACAAAATTAAAAAAACCCCCACAAAAAAANTTGGAAGGAATTGCCTGGAAAAGTGTCAGACACCAAAGAGGGTTTTTTCTCTCTCTGCTAAAGACGAGAGTGGAAGTAACAGAATGTCATTCATTAGCAGAGAGGTGTGCAGGCCATCCCCTCAGTTTACAGAATTCAACATGTATACCTGTTTCTGAGGAAATCTGACTAGAATTGGTGCATCCCAATGCCCCCTGACCAGTTATTAAGGGGAGCTGAGTAAGGTTACTGTTCACCTCAGCAGCTGAACAGCAGAACCTGTCAGGAAGCCTCTGCCACAACACGTTTCTACCAGGGAAATGGAATTTTTTTGGCAAAACCCTGGATGTGTAAATTTGTGTGGACTTCAAATTTTTAAAATGGAATAGAAATTTTAAAAATAATCTGCTTCTGGCACATGCTGGGAATTCATCTTGTTGTGTTATTTTCATTACTTTTTATTCCTCATCTGTATGGAACTTTCATTACTTTTGCATTATTTTATGGCACATTTATCATGATAGTGCAAAATAATATAACACATGGCTCTCGTGTCATTGAAAATAACCCAAGAGGAAATAATATGTAAATAAATGCACTACTAAGTTGTAAAATAAATTAAACTTGAAATATTTATTGTGTCATAACAGATTGAAATACTATTAAATTAATTTGTAAAGCAATCTTCCCCAAATTTTACCTCATCAAAAATTCAAGACTCATTTTTTTCCACTGTCATTTTCAAAGAAAGCAACATTTGGGATATGCACTTGAAAACAAACAATTTGACGAAAAAAAGTAATATAAAAGAAAAATAATAAAATACACTTTAAAATAAATATTATAATATTCTATTAGAAATAAACTTAACAATGTTTTCTTGAACAAAATATAAATAATAAAGAATAATAAAGAAAAATTTTGACCTCTGCTTCTCAGGAAGAAAGTGAGACTTAGGGTGGTGTTTCTGTTTTTTGTTGTGATTTTGATTGCCAGTTCTGGTACAGATAAAGCTTATGGCTTAGCTGAATTTGTCTTCCCTTTTCTATCAAATGTCTGTGTAGATTTTTGTTTGCTTCTTTAAATCTACAATGATAAAATTTAAAACCAAGAAGTGCACCCAAGAAATTCAACCAATATTTAGCACGAGATGGTCACAATCTATTTGGGGGACTGCATCAAGTGAAAAAAGCCAAAAGATCAACCAATTCAAATAAAATTCACAGAAGAACAAAAACAAGTGATTCTATGAGTAGCAGAGCTAATAAAGCAGGTCCATGGAGGGAAGTTGGAAGCTGAGAAGCAGCAGAAAGGAATGGGAAATAAGGGTGATATATGAGAACAACCAGACAGCATCAGACCTATTAGAAATCCAAGTACTTGGTATTGAATTGTATTTGTACCAAGTACAATTCAATACCAAGTGCAATGAAGAGATGCTTGCTGTACTTCTGGTAGAGGTTCTCTGAAGCACAAGAAATATAGCTGTTAAGAAAGAAAAGCTTGCATTTTAAGGACCTTTTAAAATCCAAAATTGCTTAAACATAGGAAGATATAACAATAGCATTAACATATACAGCTGGGTATTCACAGATACATGGCTACATGGCTCAGGTGTTTTGTGAAGAATCACAGCTCTGACTTCAGAAAGAACCTGGAACATGTTCTTATGGAGCAATAAATCACATGCAGGAGTGTTTTAATGCTAATAATGCCTGTATGAGATGCCATCATGCACCTAACTTTCTGTCATGGGCTGTGCTGGTAACTATTAGAGTAATAAAACATCTACTGCTCCCTATGGTCTTGCATTGCTCCAGTACATTCATAATTTGCAATAATCTGTGAATTATCTCTGATGCAATAAGGCAAATGTGTAGCTGGGGTAAAATGTCATCACTTTGGTGGGAGAGGGGACACTTTCACACTGCCTGGGAATCTGTCTGTACGGATACAATTTTGGCAATATTCACTGCTCTGGTAGCATAGCTGGCTTTCACTGCTGGCCAGAATGTTCAGGAAGACTTGGAGCACCACCAGTGTCTCACAAATTCACTCTCTTGTTTTTGCTGAACTTTGAATGCAACTTTTATTTTTTTGAATATTTATTGAATTTGCTTCTTTACTTCTTCCCCCAGGCTTAGAGTTTTTTTAATCTAAAATAAGAGATGTATAAAATCTGTCCTTTAAAGGCACTTCTAAGCTTTGATTAGTATCAGCTGAAGCATTAGTCATCTGTGGCAGCTTTTGTAATTCTTTAAATTATCCCTTTGCAAATGCTAAATGCCCTAAAGTTACCAGCTTCTCCCCTCCCCAGTCTCTCTCTTCTAGAAAAAATCAAAGGCCATTTCTCCAGGTATTCCATTTAAAAAGCCATCTCGCAGCAAGCAAAAGGTAATATGTATAGTTGCCTCTTTTCATCTGAAAACATCTGTAGCTATATTGACATTAAAATTATGTGAATTTCTAGCAGAGTGGGAAGAAATGAGTGTCATGCATTGATACAACAGAATTTGAATATGGTTACCTACTTTACCAAGTATAAGTAATAACTGAGGAAGAAAAAACTGCTGTCATCACTTCCAGCACTGTGGGCTGGGCACAAGATTCAATTCTTACAGGCAAGAAAAGACACAGGTTTTATAAATGTATTTTTTCACAATGCCCCCTGTCAGGGACCAAATTCCCATAGTGCTGGATGCTGTGAAAATGTACAGTGAAAGACACCAAAAAAACCTCCTTCCAAAAAAAGGAAACAGAGGATTTTCACAGCAATGAGTCTACATCCAGCTCTTTTTGTGTCTGTGTTCCTTCAGCCATTTTGCTGTGGGAATTGCTGCTGTGTGTGGCTCAGCACCCATGTTTTAATATGGAAGCCCCCTACCTTGACACAGCAGGTTATTCAGCCCCTTTGGGCATGTCTGGCATCAGAGGTGGCACACTTTTCACAATAGATTGCTTGAAGGAGAAAATGATAAAAATCCTTTGCATGAAATGAGGCCACTGTGGATAGCCACAGGTTCTGCTCATTCTCCTCAGAGAAGAATATATAGTCCTCTGAAGTGAAATATTAGAAGTGAAAGATTTAGGGGGAAGAATATTAAAATGGCCATGAAAGTATTAATCTCTTTCCTGGGAAAGGTCTTCTTTACTTTGCTTCCCTAGAATGAGGCAAATGGGGAGAATCTGGCATGAGAGGCAACGTTCTGGTACTGCAAAGAGTTCCTTTGCAGAGTTTCATTGCCTACTTTAATGACTGCATTTGCTCACCTAAAATGAATGTGGTATGCCTAACCTCCAAGCCATGATGTGAGAAGTTATTTTTATTTGCTAGAGCTGACTGTACAAAAGAGAGACAGTGATGACTGCTCTCCTCGGCTGTTCACTTTCTGTGACAGAGCAGCAGTCCACAGGTGAGAGTAAGATATTTCTGATACCAGAGACAGCATTTCTGCATGCAAATGGCTTTGCTGACATGCCAGTGGAAATTCATTGTATTGTTAAACCATAGCATGCAGGTAAAAAGACACTCTTGCTTCAGGTGCTTTTCAAACCAAAAAAAAAAGCTTATGAACACCTTCAGACAAAGACAGGCCTTTAAGAGCAATCAGGGTAAGCCCTAATTCATCTTTGGCAAAATATGTAGTGATATACACACTGGAATATTTAACTGCAAGAAGTGTTGTGTATGTACAAGTGACTGGGTTTATGCATAGACTTCTGTCAATGCAAGGGCCTTTTAATTCCCTAAAAATAACAATATTCACATTAAATTCATTGTAGGCATTGCACAGCATGCCTACACTCACAAACATATAGTTAGGAGTTCCTACAGTGTGTATTGCCAGCCAATAAACATTTAACTATCACTAACTGGGTTTTACAAAGAGATTTCAGTGGAAGATGGTGTGGGGTAGAGGATGGAGAGCTGGTTTAAGGAATAGTAGTAAAGTAGCCTCCATTATTTGCAACACATCAAGGAAAGAGGTTCTTCCTGCACATCTGAAGAAGCAGGGTCTCTTCTGCAGGCCTTAGAAAGTGCTCTGAAAAGGAGGGTCACTGCACAATAGCCAAAACCTGAGTTTCCACCTCTGTTTCCAGCTTAACTTGCAAAATCGTACAGCACAAAACTACTGAGCTCTGAGGATTTTGATAGGACAAAGCTTTCTCTGCTGCTTTCCCCAGAGGTGATTTATTCTGTAAAAACTGTACTGTGCAACACTTTCTGCCTTAAAAGCAGCTCATGCAAAGTTAATTACATTGCACTATGTTTGTGGGAAAATACATTTTACTACAAGTTAATTTGAAGAAAAAAATATTATACAATGAATGCTATAAAAGAAACAGTTATGAGTTGCCTTAATAGCATTTATAAATCAAATCACTGCACATCAATAACTTTAAAACCAACCTACATCAGGCTTTTGGAACAATGTATGAGTAAAACAGGTTTTGAGTAGTTATGTATTTTTCATAAGTTGTGGGTGGCAAAAAAAATGTGGGTTATTTGTTAAAAAATACAAAAAGGAATTGTTTTCTTTCATTTGTAAGACTTGATGATTTTTGTGCATTCTGCTGTTTTCTGTGGCTTTTTGGAAGCAATACAGAAGCCAAAATCCTTAGACATTTTCTGATGCTTTTTAATTGAAAACATTTCTTACAAGAAATCACTAATTACATGCTTTCCTCTTTACACATAGATAGTAATTTCATCCATACAAATTAATAAATAGTGAAGAAAAAAAGGGACTTTTGATCATCTAGGCTCACCTGCTGTTTTACACTGGCCAGAGAAGATTTATTCCTTGCTAAATACTTCTTTCATTCATTGAGCCTGTATGATTCATGTTTCAACTATTTATTATTCATTTATTAACCTGAGAATATCTTCGCACAAATGCAGTATTGATGTGCGTGTTAAAGAGCTGAAGACTGGCCCACAAGACACTCAATTGTTATTTACCATCCCTTGACTGTCAAAATATGGGCCAAACTTCTTGGCTGAATTTTCCCAATGGTGGCTTTCAGGCATCAGCTGTTGTCAGGCCTTTGGCTGCTTGGGTAAGGACATTTCTGCTCAGAGACATCTCCTGGGTCTGCCTCCCTGGGGAGCAGGGAAAAAAGGAAGGAAAACCCAGGATCCTGTCCTGCAAACTGATCCAGACACCTGGATTCTTGTCCTGCCACGGGCAGTGTGTGGAGAAGGAGGCTGCTTGTACCTCTCCTCAAAACTTCAGTGCCTAGTCCCAAGGCACCTCCTCTGAGCATTTATATACTACTTTTAAAGACAGTTGTAGCCTAAGTTAAAATAACTTTCTCTACTTGGAGGCTTTCCCTAGTTTGGGGACATTTTGTAGAATGACTGGAAAAAAAGACCTGAGGCTGGTTTGTGGTTCCTCCCCATCCCCCAAAATCAGAAGCCTTTTCTCCATTCCATATCACCTCAGAATTAAGTTCTGTACCATAAGCAAATCTGGGGAAAAAGATCTCACACTGCTATTATTTCTCTTCTAAATTCTTTAAGTAACTCACTGGAAAAGCTCATCTGTTCCAAACTACTTGCATAATGTCACATCCATAGCAGATAAAGTCCCCAGAGCAGGTTGACAATATTAAATAAAAGAAATGATAGTCCTATAAAAACTTTCATGTTCACAGCGTGCATGTGCAAAATAAACTCCCAGTGTTGCTGACTCGTGTGAATTTAACTTTAAGTTTTGCAAGATTAGGTAATTTTCCTCCAGACCCATCTCCTGCAGGAGATGACTATGGGAAAAAAATGTCTAGGATTTTTCTCTCGTTCTGCTTCCCTTCAGCATTTTTTTGTGCCTTTTCTGGCTATGGAAAAGCCTGCAACATGATGTGAATGTGTTTTAAAGGCTTAAAAAACAAATAGGTGTTTATTCTGTTCCGTGAAGTTAAAAGACGATCAAGAATTTATAATAACCATTTAATATAAGTGACTGATCCTTCCCAAAAGTATAAGATAGCTAAGAAAACCAAAATGAATAATGTTCTTTATCTTTTTCAGATGGAGAATTAATTCAGAGAATTAACTGTGTTGGATTCAAAGCTTTGGATTGATGCCAACTGATTTCTCAAGATGACACAGCCAAACACACCATTTATAAATTCCTGATAACTGCATTGAGGACAGGAAATTATTTCCTGCTAAATTCCAGAACTAGTTAAATGTGCCATCATTTTGCAGACTTTCCAGAGCTCCCACTAATCTGAATGGGATTCACAGGCACATGCAAGAGTCTCAGAGAAACTCAACTTCTTGGAAGCAGCTCCTGGTATTTCACCACAGAGCATTAAGCATTCAATCACTCTGCCTGAGTTTGTGTTGGTGGAGAAAGAAAGGGTTCGTCTCTCTACCACTATAACACAATTTCTCCCTTTAGATTTATTAATCTGAGGATATTACAAATTCATATGCTAAATCATAATATTCTGAACCACTTGCAATATGCAATAAGAATCTAAATACATACATTTTAAAATCTATCATTCCTACTGTCTCCTATTCTGACAAGCAATAATTACATGCAAACCCAAGAAATTAAGTTAATCAGAACTATATCACAAACAGAAAACAGGCATTGGAAGTGTCATGTTGGGCCTGTACCAGTTATATTTAATTAAACAGAAAATTATGCATAATCCAGTACACCAGTCTCTTGTTTGCTGTAATTACCAACTGAAATTTAGTTCATCAATACTAACAAGTGTTCATGGCAGCAAGGAACTCAACTTTTGTACCTTCAGGCTTGACTTAGGAAGGGATTATCACAGCAAATAAGGGGACTTAAATAGTCAGGTGAATGAGCATTCAGAAACCAAAGTCTTTAGGCAGTCCTGGATATTTCAATCCCTTGGTACTGTGTGAAAAATATTTTTAAGAAGTCCATGCTGCTGGCCATGTAAATTGAATATATATTCCTGTTTCTGAGCAGAGACTTCCACTTGTTATTGCTACCCTGTGTGTATTTTACTTCTGAATAAAGAGTACTTATCAATCATCACTCACATCTCTTTTCCTCTCGACAGGGGCAAAGTCCGTGGTTTGGAGGAGGTGTAGAAAATCTTCAGGGTCAGAAAAACTCAGAATAAAGATTAAAACACAAGTTTGGTATCACCCCAGCAGCATGCAGCATGGAAGGATTCCTGAAATGTGGCTCTATGCTTAATGTTCTTTCTGTACTATATTTCTTTTATTGATGCTATAGGAAAGCTCAAGGTAAGAAATAGATTTGTCTTTCTTTTGATCAAAACCTAATTTTAAATGTATAACAACAGTTATACAGATAAGCTAACAACAGATAAGCTAACAACAGTGTAAATATCACTCAATAAAGTAATGAGAACACTATCATCAAAATTGTTATTAATAGTCATCCTATTTGTTTGACCATATGTACATGTTTCCTCTTTGGCTAAATTTTTAAAAATAGCAGAAAATATTTTGGCCCATTAGAAATGAATAAATGTGACATTTACCTTTAACCAGGCACACAAATTGCAAAAAATACCCTTTAAATTATCAAGAACACTGGAAATCTGGTAGTATTCCACCCTGCATATTTCAAAGGCATTAAATTAAACATTTGAAGCAAACTTATCTACCTGTTCCAGCTGTTGCCAATGAGGATAAGGGATTTTTTTTTCCCCAGAAAAACAGTAAGTCTCAAAGCTCCACTAAGTTACTGAAAAATTCTGTAGGCTAAATAGATTAGGATTCCCATTTTCATGGCACACAAGACACCAACTCTTTCACTGAGGGTCAATGAATCACAAAAACTGTGATGAGAATATTTATGAAGCATTTTTTTAGCTGTTGTTTATGGGTTCATAAATTTCCTTCCTACCCAGCCCTCTCATCCTACTTATGCAATTTGGCTGTAATTTATATTTTTTTACTCACATTATTAAAACGAACAAACAAACCAAACAAAAACTCAAAACACCTCTTTTAGCTAAGACCCTGTGTTTAAAACCAAAAATTTTTTAAATTGTCAGGTCCAATCTAATAAGCAGGGCACAGCTGAGTACGTTTAGATAGCAGCAAGTACTCATAGCATTGCAGAGATGGCAAACTTTACAAATGTATTAAAAATGAGTATCCATTCTGAAACAAACATTAAAGTACCATGCTCTGAAACTGACACTGTAATCTAACTATCAAGAGTCAACCTAAGGACGTAACTTCGAGTCCACAGAGCAGCCAGATCTAAAACAAACCAGGGTAGGATTATTGGTAAAAATCCTAGGGCAGACCAGCCCAGGGTTGTGATTCACAAGGAATTCTTAGTGTCTCCCAGAGAGAGGAATGAAAGTACTTCTGCTACAGAGTAAGACCACAGCACTCCGAAAACAAGAGTCTCTGAGCTGGCACCGTGTGAACCAGGCACACTCCTGGCGTGCTGGGATAGCACACTCACCTTGTCCACAATGCAGATCTGCTTCTTGCTCTGCACATCAACAATCTCTACTTCAAAGTACGTGATTTTTGAATGTTTGAGTGCTGGCGATGGTTTGATTTGGCCAGCAGAGAGCACCAGCTGAGAGAAGTGGAAAAAAGAGCGCGAGTCACTGTGAGACATCGACAGGGCTCCCCCATCGGCTGCGAGACCCCTCCTGTGTTCTGGAGAGCTGGGATTCTGCCTCTTGAGCATGGCGTGACCTAGCAGCAGCGACCGTCATATCAACAGGGGACAGTTCCAGGGGGAAATGTTTCCTCTCTGCATCAGTTAAATACAGCCACACGCTGACAAGACACAAAAGGTCAAGTGGCATTCCATTTTAAGTGTACTGTCTTATTTAGCAGGAGTGAAAACAATGGCTCTGTAATCCATGGTTATATTTAATCTGCTATCGTGATGTGCTGTATTGGTGCTGCTGCTGCTTCCTTATTTTCTTTTTTTTTTTTCTTTTTTTTTTTAATTTTATTTTATTTTATTTTATTTAAACCAGCATTTGAAACAAGACATCCAGAGATTCCCTATTAGCAGATATCAGATCCTGAAATTCCAGAGCCCCAGAGGGGCAACCAGAAATGAATGTAGCAAATTCCACTCTCACCTGCTGAGACAGATGTTTAAAATGTCCACGTACACACACATGGTATAGGTATAAATGTCACCTATTCTAGAATCATCATCATCAGATGTCATCCGTTCTAGAAATATCTACTAAAAAAATAGCACGAGTTCATCAGCAAGATTTAGGGGATACTTGCAAATATCTGCTTGGTTTTAGCACTATGGATGTCTCTTGTATTTAATAGGGTAGAGCTTTCCTTACAGTTCTGCCAAGGTAAATCAACTGAAGGAAAGGAAATTATAACCTTAAAAGAATTATTCAGGGCTTGGATCATTTCACTATTTTCTTATTCTTTCCTAACAATTTTTACAATGCAGGTCTGCAACAAAACAAAGTAGCTTTAGTGGCAAAAATAAAGACTTCATGAAACAACAAATCTTCTCTGAAGCAGCTTCCCCAAGCCTTGTTTAAACTTCATTTTTTCATGTATGGCTTTTTAACTGGATTTAATAGAACTAGCAGCACTTTTCCATCCTGAAATTCTCCCCTAAATTTCCCTGGGCTGCCTAGGATTACAGTGTTAGAAGGGCACCATGAGTTTCTGCAGACAGCTCTTTCCACAGAGTAAATTCTGAATAAATTTCTCCATGGTAAAATCTCAGGAAAACTACAATCACTATTACAAAAATCATATGGGTTTGTTACACTGAGGAAATTAATTAAGTGGAAAAGTCTCCCATAAGGTAAGAGTCACCACACAACTAATACTCTCTCTGGATTGCAGGGCAGGAACAGAACAGGTCACTTTTCTTTGATTCTGCTATAATGTACAGAAAATTTAGCGGTCACTACATCCTGTCTGGAGACACATGGCAAGAATCTCTGTGAAATAACAGAGAAGGTAATTGTAAAGTTGCTCCAAGAATTAAAATGAGAGTGAGAGAGACTCCCAAAGGAAGGCAAATTTCCACACTAGTTGCTGTTAATGGAATAATCCATGCTATATCAAGTTGTATATGTGCTTAAATTCCAGAAAATCAAGCCTGCATACATGAAACATCTCCTGCTTCTAAACATATGGCAAAGACACAGGAAAAGAAAACAGTGAAATTAACAGAGGCTGAACTTGTGGACAGGTCTGAGTTCAATGTTAACAGTATTGTACATTTGAAATAATAAAACTATTTCACCACGAAGAGACAGTTAAATTTATTTATGGGTCTTCAGCCAGTAGTTCAGATGCTTTATGCCCACATAAGATGACAAACTCTGAAGTAGCTTAGATTGAGGGAAAAGTCCCCACTGCTTCCTGATGCAGTCATGCAGCCTTGGAATGCCTCCACTGGATTTGTTAATGGAAAGCCCTGACTGGGGGAATGCAGATGTGCAACAATATCGATCCCCTACTACAAAAAACAGGATTAAATTTTGACTATACTGAAATCAGTTAGTGTCTTGCCATTGCTGCAGAACAAGTCAGCATCTAAAGAAAAAAAGCAATTATACTTGAAGATTATACTGTATCAGAGAAGTTCACCTGTCTCTGAGTTTAAATGAAAGGAAATGAAAGGGATTCAAGGAACCATCACCTTGGTGGAGTCAATATAGCAAGCAGAAATTTTGGTATAAGCTAGTCACAACAGGGAGAATGACAAATTATTGTCTTACTGTAAGGAGCTTGCTCAAAACAGCCACCTAAAGACCACAGAACACACAGGTCCAAGTGTGAGATACACTTATATAAAGAAACTGCACAAACTGCTTCACAAGGGATGAGACAAACTGATATAATATCCCCTCTTAGCTGTAAGGTTTATATGAATCAGTGAGTTTAAATAGCATATATTAATAAATTTCTAAATTTATTTCAATTCAAAAGCCATAAAGAATAATATTAATCATCAAGGCTAATTTCTGTGTATATAAAGGAACTGGTGTTGCAGTCATTACTGTGGGTATATTTATAACATTTAAAAGGATAACATTTGAGCTGCTGCTGCTGAGAAAAAAAAAAAGCTTTTGATTTACTGCAGACATTTAAATGATCAGAATTTTATTACTGACCAAGGAACGCTTGAATATCTGAACCAATTCCAGGAAAATGCTTACAAAAATATACTCCCATTTTTTTCAATCCAAGCTAGTCATTTGCAATTTCAATATTTTGATGAGCAACAATCTTTACAGACCAAACACTTTGCTGACATAAATTAGGAGAGCTTCCCTAAGGGTAACTGGCCCTTTCATCCCTCTATTGTATTATGGATTTAGGATTAGACTGCAGCAAACGTAATGCTTGCATATAAGGTGGATGAGAGCTACTCTACCAAAAATAATCAGGGATAGAGTTACCACTGATAACCTAAGCTCTAAAAGAGAGGTGAATAAAAGCCATAATGATTTCGCCATTATTGGAACAAGTGCTGCACTTTCTTGAAACAGCATCAATGGTTTTGGATATTCCAGCTCGATGTGAAGTCATCCAGCCCTTTCTGTGTGGAAGTGCACATAGAAGGGAAACATTAATTACTGCACAGAAGGCACGTCTTTCCTTCCAATGCAGTTATTGTACCTTATCTCAGACCTCAGCACTGGACATGGGCCCTCCCAGCACATGGAGACAAGTGATCAGCCCTATGGTGAGATTTATTGATCCGTATTACACAGATAGAAGCTGCGGCAGGGCTAGCAGCCAGCAGCCACCCACTCCCTGACCTCAGCTTCATTCTGGAACTCTGAGAGGAGTCAAAGAGCACTCAGCAAGAATTAAATCATCTCTGACCGCTTCAACTCGCACTGAAGTTCAGGCCATATAAGGGGCTGATATTTTTGAGGGGCTACAAGAATGGGCATCACTCTGCTCAAAGTGTGGCTCTGCCTCCTCTCCTCTCTTGGCACTCAGCTCACATGAGCTGTTTTGGAGACAGCCAGGCACTCGGTTAAGCCATCCTTTCCAAAGGCACTTTTTCAAGGAGGCAGGGAATGCCTGCCCCCAAATCACACAGCCTGGCCATCATCTCTGGTTAATGGAACTGCTGGTATTTTCAGAAAAAAAATTACACCTGTAAAGGATTTTTTGCAGCCTTCTAATCAATATCTGGAAACAAGCAAGAGCCTGTGGTAGTCATGACAAAATAGGTAACAAACCACTGGTCAGGAGCTAAGACTTAGCATTCAGCTTCTGCTTATGACACTGATTTCCTGTGAGGTGTTAGGGAACTGCTGTTTTTCCTGCTTTTGCCTTCCTATTCCACCTATCTTCCCTGTGTGAGGCTCTCTTGCACTGTGCATTTTGCAGACAGCCTGGCACAAAGGGATTTCAAAAGATCTCAGCTGGGACCTTAAGGCACATCTATAGTTCCTTTTCATCTCTGATTGTTTTGAACTCCTCCTTCCCTAGAGAACTGGGCATCTCCTTTCAGCCTGCAGAATGTCAGCTGTTAAGTCAGCAGCAGAGGGTCACCTCTGTCAGTCCAGATGCTTGTCAGCAGCCCCTCACATGTCACTTTTTTATCCCATGCCCTTTGGATGCTTGGCGGGACCAGGGTTATCCCTTTCCCACAGGCTTGGCCCCACAGACACAAAACTTCAGAGCCCAAAATATGTGGGGTTCAGACCCAGAAGTCATGCAATCTAAAATAAAGCAGACTGTCAAGGTCACACTTACCTTAGTGTCCCAGTTTTGGAGATTCTGTCATTCCTCTTGCAGGGGAGGGAAATGCTGGGATCAAGAGCTCAGCTGTGTTGGAAACAAGTAGTGAGATGCCCTTGCTAATGGAGTTCCGAAGCAGTGTGTTCACATGGGCCTTGGCCTCACACCTTGTTCAGCAGCTGTGCAGCCCTTACACCTGGTTCTGTGCTTGATCTAACCAGCACTGTTCACAACTCCCTATTTCAGCCTTGGATTTCATGTTTTCAGGGCCAGGCAGGAGTGTACCTGTTCTTCCAGTGTCTTTTTATTGAGCTGTCCAAGGAAGGATTTAAGAACCTGATCTAATTTACTCATTTGGAAGAACACTGACAATAATTTGTGTGTCTGGCTCCTGGCTTCATCTGGCAGAGAGTTCAGGAATAGCTTTACCAGATTACTTGGGGGGCTACCACATTTAAATATTTGGTTTGATTCTGCTATCCATAACAATTAAATAACAAACTAGGATATATTTCTGAAGCACAGCAAAAATTTAGGCATGAGCCTGGCTGCTAGGCGAAAAAAACCAACAAAACCCACCCTGCATGAACCTCTAGCATTTCTTTGCCTGCACACAACTGCCTTAGAAGACAGAAAATCAATTTTAAACATTCTGTCTACATGCATGCACACAAAAATGCCTCTTAGAAGCATCTCCATAGCATTACTATTAAAACTACTCAAGTCATTTTGTTTTCTCTCTTGGAGCTAAAGTCTCTTAACAAATAAGTAATGGATGAGAGAAAGGCACAGAAGGAGAGAGTCCTGACTCTAATGCTAAACAATCCTAAAGCTATTTTACATAATGCTAAAGTCAGGACTGAACCTCACCAGCTAGGGGACAGGGTAAAAGTGATATACCCTCATGTTTCTCCTCTTCAGCTACACTGGCAGGGTTCCTCAGCAGAGGATGACAAGCTTGCTGACCCTGTGAACTGTGCAATGGAAACATTACATGGCCAGAAGCCACAAGCCTCAGGCCACATCCTTCAGAGGCTCTGAGAAGGGAGAGTCAAAGGAACAGCTTGCAAGCAGGGCCCCAGGATCTCCAGTGCCTACCTTGTCCCTGCAGGAGCTTTTACCACTGACCAGAGCAGTGATGTCTTGTCAGCTGTTTAAAATCTCGCTGTAGTAGTCAGGCTTTATCCTTCTGGCTTTGAAAACTGAAAATATTGACTTTAAACTTTGGTGTGGGTGGTGCCAATTAGAAGTAAATTCACGGTGCAAATCAAATCCAAAGCCAGTGTTTGTTTTATCCCCCACAGACATCTAGGAGAGACACAAGGGAAATAAGCAAAGTTGAAATACAGGCACAGTAATTCTATCTGCAAGCAGTACACAGTGAAACCTCCACCCCCAGCCCCTGTAGCACACAAACACACACCTACTTCTCTACCAAAGCAAGTACAGTCTGATACAGAACTCAAATCTGACCACGGGCAGGATGTAGTGCAACAGGCAGCTGCTGGATTGTAGTATGGAAGAAGCCCAAGAAGATGCTCCTGGTGATGAAGAGGCTCAAATGAATCTTCAAAGGTGACCAGTCTTTTAAGGTCACTGAAAATAAATAGCAGATTTACAGCTGTGACGTTTCAGTTCTTTTTTCTTTAAAAGCAGTGGAAATTGTGCTATTCAATTATTTGGGGCCTGGGATGGTGTTTTCCCCTATGTATCTGGAAATACATGGCTATGTGAAATGATATGTGAACAAGTCTTTTTTTTTTTTAAATATACAGGAGGAACATCTGAAAACTTGACTTCAACAAGTCTAAGGAAAAAGGTTGGGTTTTTTATCTCAAAACAAAGTCTGTGACTTTTAAGCTAGACTTGGCATTCTGCAGACAGAGAGGGAGATCAACACACTGTGTGCTTAAGTCCTTGCACAGATAATATGCTTTGTACCCCACTGTTTCTTTGAGGCAAAGATTAGAAAGGCAAAGAAGTGTCTCCCAAACTTGTCCACGAACTACTTTTAAGGAAAACTCCACTGACCTTTACCTGCGGAATTCTCCCTACAGCATTACACTCATCCTTTAGCATGTCCTGAAGCAGCTTTTGTCTCTCAGTGACAATGAGTGCTTCCATACGTTTCCCTTAATGTAGTGTAACTCCTCTCACTGCATCATCAATTCTGCCTAATAAAAAGGCACCTCAATTAACAGAGGTTAGAAACTGGCTTACAAATGTCTGGCTTTATTTCAGCTTTTCACAACAGGCTTAGTGCACTCTCGCGTGCCACTGCTTACCTGAGGAAAGCCACTGGGATGAGCTGCCTGTCAATTTCAGCCCAGCAGCAAAGATATCAAACAAGGCAGCATCTAGGTGGATGGGACTCCACAAAGCATGGGCAGACAGCAAGTTTCCATGTGGCTTTATGTCATCGTGTCACTTCACAGCATAAACAGAAAAAGCTGAGCAGATTAATGAAGGACAGGTGCTGGTACCCTGTACTTTGCAGCAGTGATGTTTACTCCATGCCCTCACTTAATTTCAAATGAGTGTAGGTATTACTGACAGCATTTTTTAAAATCCCCTCTGAGAACATACCCTGATGAGATAATGGATTGTAATTTCACAGGATAAGATCAAGTAACCACATTATTGGAAGCTGATCAGCCATTAAGTAAGGATAATGAAAAGAAATACAGTAAGGCAAAGCCATTTTTCACAAATGGCAGCAGTACAGACCTGGCAAATTCATGTTCTTACAGCAGAGACTAGGTGCATCTTTCATTTGGGCAAAACTATTACATGCAAGATGGAGTCACATGGAGTAGTTTCAGGGGGGGAAAAAAATGTTGTTTAAATGTGCATTTTTCAGTGACACTGAAGTAGTTAAAAAGATTTACTTATTTGGATGAAAAGGTTTTGAGGTTCAGAACAATCTGGTCTCTCTAATGATTTCTGACCAGTAGAAGGGAAAAACAACCTTGACTAGAGCACCTAGAGGTTCCTAAAGAAGCTATTTCAATAATAAAATACTCAAAAGCTCTTGTTTGCTAATGTAGAATGTATAAAATCCTGAAAGCTCAGTAACTGTCACAAAATATAATCACGGTCTTTCAGACAGTTCTATCCAGAGATACATTTAGAAGTTTATAATGACAAAAAGAAACCTAACTTCTATTTTATAACTCTTCTTTGTTGTCTGAAGTTCTCAGGGTGATTGGTCTTTCATTGCTTTTGGAACATTACCTGGTATTTCTTCTCATATGAGAAGCCAAGTTGTTCTCAGTCTCTTTCATTTCAGGGCTTCATTAATTAGGTTTCTGAAACATCTGTCAGCATAACCTCCTTCTTTCACAAACTTTCAAGTTTCCAGAAAAGTTCCCATTTAATATGGCATTTTTAATGCTCAGTCTCAGTCCTTGAGCTACATTATGAGTCTTTTTTTTACAATCATTTTGTGACTAAAAAAATATTCTTGTGACATTTTTCTCTCAAAGCTGAATGATTTTGAGAAACAGTAGAATTACTGGAAACTTGGAATTAGGCAAATAAACAAAAAAGGACCTTTTATTTATTTCATTAAAGCTGTTGTTCAGTGCTAGGTTTTTTCAAGCTTGAAAAGTCTTTCTACGAAGCAAAATTTAGGGGGAAAAAAAGCGCAAGCATGCTCATCAGAACAAATTAATTTTCTTTAACTCTTTCTCTTTTTAAGACTCTTCCGCTCCCAGACTACTACCATTCCCAGTAAAAACCCTGCTAAAAAAGTGACCCTGCTCCAATTTGGGTATTGTGCTAATGCCTTCTGTTTTCACCATTATTTCTGACAAGCCATGCTCTCCTCACTAGGGGTGTTTAAAACAGCACAGGAAATCTATCTGTTTAAGGCACTCCAAGAAACCCATTCCTTATTTACACTTGAGCAGCAGAAAGAAGCCTCACCTTTCTGCAGGGTCTGGAGTCTGGTCCAGCATGGGAAGCAGTGCTCAGCCAGGCAGTTCTGCTGGCAGCAGGTTTAGGTGGAAATGTTGCTGATTTACTGCCACAAACTGAGCAGGTTTATGTGCTCAGGATTACCACCTCATCAAACCCACCATTCTCACAGCACCTGGAGTCACGACATGCCCTGAAATAAAATCTGCCTTTCACCAGGAAATCCAGGGGATGCTGGCAGAACTACAGAAAACAGTGGCTCCATGGGGAGCCCAGCAGCACAACCACGTGTGTCATGCTGACCCATGAGAGCTGGCTCTCTCACAAGCCTGTTGTGCTCATGCCTAAACATGACAGCTGCCCACACACACAATGAACCTCAGTACAACATCAGGGCATCCCCCCTTGTGTGAAAGGATGGAGCCCGTGTGAGCTCCAGGCCTCCCCTCTCTTCCATTGTTGACTACCAGATAGAAATACAGACACAAACAAGAGTGTATTTCATCTCTGTAAGGGTATTATACCACACAGCAACCTGGAACAAGTTGAAAAGAACAGGATGTTAAGATTGAGCTCCAAGAAAATGGTGCTGTTAGCTCCAGAAATGCTTCTATGGCTTCTCATGAACTCTCAAACACCTGCATGAAAGAATTTTCCACCTGGCTCTTTCTTGCTGGCACATCCCAGTTTATCCATGCTTTGTTTCATCACACCAACAGTGGCACAGATGCATTTTAACATAAAAAATGTTCTTTTGACCACCACAGTTGGCAAGGAAGAATGCATTAATTTGTGTGAGGTTTACAATGCACAGGTTTCCCTTGTCCTGTAGCAAGTCAAAAGCAGAGAGGTTTGATGCAGCTTATATTAGTTAGCGTGTGACAACCCAGTGATAAGGAGTTTGGCTCCAGAGACATGCAAAGCCAAAGCAAACTACTGCCACAGTGGACTCTAAAAACTTTGACAGACCCAATATGTGAGCTCAGGCTGCCAAAAGACAGCACTTGTTGTGCTTGGCACGTGAGGACAACAGCACATCACTCAGCACCTCTGGAGGTCCAGTTTAACAGCTCCCAGTCAGGAATGACTGCGATTAGCTTGCAAACAATGTCAAGACAACCATGGTGTGGTTATATCCAGCTGTCAGAATTATCTTTGCTTTAAAAAAAAAAAAANCTGTTCTTAGGCTGACAACTGTCTCTGTAAGGCATTCATGCAATTTCCGTAGCCATCCTGGGGGCAAGGTCATAGAGATAGATGCGACAAGGAGAGCCATGACATTTAACAGTCTGGGAAGCAACTCTGGAGGATTATAGGTAAGATATCAACATGCTTCACCACAAGACGAGTTCCTGTAGCAGAAAGCAACTCAGTTCCCTGGACAGCTTCAAAACTGCTGTAAAATAAAGCCCCTGGTTAGAAACAATGGCCTCTCTGTATACCCAGCTGTAGAAAGTACTCTGAAAGGCTGAAGGTGGGGTCGATATACAAGGGTAAAATGAAAGAAGATTCAGTTTCATATCTGCAATCTTCCAGGGCTAGAAATTAAATGGTGGGGAGGGAAAATCCACAGCTGCCTAGTGAGACATAATGAGGGTATTGTTAGTTCAATAACCTGATGAGATACAGAATTTATATATATATATATATATATATGTAATAGCAATAAGAACCCTGGCTCATGTGTGCTATTTTCCAGCAGGAGGCTGGAGTATGTCTGCATTTGAAAGGACAGGGATGTGTGAGTTGACCAGGGTCACACGCTGTGGGTGTGTGGCAGCCACACTCTGCCTTCACCGTGTCCCTCTTCTTTCTCTGCAGAGCTGCAGACAGCTGTGGTCATCACTGCCAGGCAAAAGACACTGCTCCAGCTGCTTTCTGATGCAGCTTCCCCCTGAGACCTAACCACATACTTGAGTCCATCCAGTTTAGAGGTCTTTGTGACTGAGCTCTTGGTGGTATGTCTGTCCCAAAAACAACTGGCTGTGCCTGCAAGTTTCTTTTCAGATAAGGAACCTGCTTTGCTGTTGCTGCTGTTAATGCAGAGGATCTGGGAGTGTCATTTAAAAAAACCTGATTTTGCATGCAAAAGCACAACAGCCAAGAACAGACAAGGAAAAAAAACTATTAAAGAGACTTCATCACTCTCTGTTGCAGTTTATTTTTGTATGTTTAGGTATTAGAGTCTCAGGTTTCTAATTCACAGCATTTAGAGCAAAGCTGGCTGACCACTGGTGTTAGCTTGTTGTGAGTAAGCTAAGCACAGGACATGAGCTACCTAGAGAAAACCACAAATTCCATCTCGAAATGTTTGTTTCAGAGCACTCCCTTAACAGACTAATACCCATTTAAACTTAATTACTTGGTTCTTCATCAAGAATAAAAATACAGCTTTAATGAAAAGGGCCAAAAAAATTAATTTCTCTTGATGTTACTCCCAGAAAACATTTCTGTTTTCAGCTAGCTGTAGCTCTCAAGGGTGCAAAAGACTCTGTCAGAACAGGAGCATAGCAGCCTTCTATCTTTCTTTCACACAGCTTACCACAAGGCAAGGATAAAATAATTTCTACTTGTTCTGCTTTTATAATTTTTGTTATTATGTGCTAACTACTGCAGCCCACCATTTTAAAACACTCCTAAACAGAGAGGGGTTTTTTAAGAACGCTAGAGGCCCCAGGAATGCTACACACAGAGCCCAGCAGGTCCCCCCTTGTAGGTGATGCACAGGCTGGAGTCATTGCCACTGGCACAGTCAGATCAGGAGACAGGCTGGGCTCCTCAGGCCCACAGGTCGAGTCGGCACTGCTGAGATGGTGATAAAGAAATAGTCAGACATCCTCACTGGCAAAACCCTTAAAGGTTGTTTTTTAATAATGGTCTGCGTGTTGCTAAAGGGCAAGTTCTGAGACAAAAGTTAATGGTTTCCTACTTGATGCCCTTTGGACTTTGAGAGACAAGCATTTCAGAATCAATAGTTTCTCCCATTAATATACTTTTCCAGTTCTCTCTTGCAAAATATTCAGCGTGTGTCTCATTTCCAATAGCTCTGTCAGCTTTGTCTCAAAGAAGCTGAAACACAGTTTGCATCTCTCCCTCCTGAAAAGCAGCAACTGATGGAAACAATGCAGGACAATATAAAAGTGCCAATGAAGCATCTGTAATTACTTAAAAATGACAGAACAAGCAGAAAGTCATTAGTAAGACTACTGAAACCCACAAATTAAATTATATATTTCTCCCCTGTGGAAAATGGGAGGTTGAGCATCACAAACTATTCCAGAGGAAAAGACCATCTGGGCAGAATTTTGAAAATCACAGCAAGTGCATTAGCATGGACTGGGCGTTTGGCCAGAGGGAACTTACCAAAAACTGGAGGGCCTCAAGGGAGGTCAGCAGACAGGGACCTGGAGGCTGAGATCTGAAACAACACAAACTGAGATTAAACTCCTTGCAGCAACCAGAAGAGACTTGGTTTTACTTGAATAACACCAACACGTTCTTGTCCTTGATTAAAAGTACCCAATGAAGCACTGAAAATATGAAATATTGTGAAACCTAAAAGAGATAGTAACATTTTATGGGATAAAAGGTTTAAAGAGTTTTCAGTTTAGTAATCTCATTCAGATGATTTTAGCCTAGAAATTAATAAAGTATGGTTATTCACACCATCCAGCACAGGAAACTGCATTTTATACCTTTCCTACACACACAGTGAACAGAAGGTAAATCAAGGCACCTGAATCAGGCCTGAGAAAAAAACCTTTCCCTTTCCATGGAATTGCCCGCCTAAGGTCAGACTCTCTGAACATCCTTCTAGATGCTGACCACCGCAAGGAATGAAAGCTCTGTTTTCTGCTCTGCTTTAGTCACTGCATGGCTGAAATTCTGGGATTAGCAGACCTCTCAGAAGAGGAAGGCAAGGATCCAGCCAAGCTGTACATAATCAGAAACTGCATCTTAGATTTCAGCTACAAAAGGCCTCCCTGTAGCTCAGGACTCCTGTTAGACTTGAGTTACCACCCCATTCTCAGAGCAGTGCAGTGCAGTGAACCCCTTCTACCAAAGAGGGAAGGACAAGACCACCATTCCAACACCACCACTTGCAGACAAACTTTTTATTATGGCAACATCTGCACAAATCTGTTAGCCCCAGCACATTTATTGGCACTCCTTAGGGGGTAACCAAAACCAAGACCTGGGCTTTCACTTTCCCTACACACACTTCACTTAATGGCAGATATGAACTTAAAATCACAGCCTACTTTGAGAATTGATTTTTAAAGATGGATATTTATCATTTTTCTGCTGAGTAAATGGCTAGTTTAATTCATGATTGTTAAGGTCCATGAAAGTTCCTGTATGAGAGACAAGTACAATTATCTTTACTATGGGAATAAACATATAATGAAAACCTGGCTTTTCCTAGTTAAAATAACACAGTAAGTATAGATTTTGGCAAAGTAAAGTTCCCCTGCCACACAGCACGTTTAATGAAGTTACTCCTCAGCTGTTACTGAGCTGAGCCAAAATGAGATAAGCTGTTTGTAAGCATTCCTAGTCCGTTCAAATGGAAACCTCCACTGAAGAAAAATGCTTTACTGTTTCAATCTGAAAACTACGTCAGCTTATTGAAAAGACAATCATTCTATCCTCTCTCAAAGTAATTAGAGCAGAAAGTAATCACAGCAGGGAACTAAATATCTGTGGTCAGATTTCCCATCAGGATCACCCAGACCAGCTGCATTCATACAACCTTGTATCTTCCCCTTTGCCTTGTCACATCCTGGCCAGCGGCAGTCCTGGCACAGGTATACTGAAACAATGCCAATGGCACTTGAGTGCCCTGCAATTAATATGCAAGGTTCTAATTTGCATATTAAAAAATTACATTCTAGGAAGGTAATGAAAAGCTGTTTTCTTAACAAAACAAACTATTTCCTCTGGTCTAAACAAATGATCTTATTATTACACAGCCCACATGAGAACAGATGGAAAGACTTTTTGGTTTCATAAAAAAAAAACAAGACTTTTTTGCATGGAAAACCATGTCACTGGAACAGTATAAGCTGCAAAATTGAGCTTTAATAGTCAATAAAGACAGAAAAAAAGACACTGCTTGCTACCTCGTAGCTAGCAGGCTTTCAAATTATGGAATTCATCTGTCACACTCCACTTAGCATATCTGTATCACTTCGCCAAGTAATACCACCATCAGATAGTTATTTTAATAGTAAACAGGTAAATGAATAGCATAAGAAGTAATAGAATGGGGAGGGAAAAGAGACAAGAGCATTAAGTTAAGACTTTTTTCTTTTTCCCTGACACTGTAGAGTGAGGATTTCTCTTTGACTCACTTCAAAAGGGGAGGAATGCAAGAAAGAGACATATTTAACAAGGGAATTTGATACAGGAGAAATCTTCAAGCCTGTTTCAGGGGCACATCTCTAGTGGTGCTTGCAAGGTGCTTCCCAAGGGTAAACAGAACTTACTGCATCAATTTACATAAAGCAAACGGTGGTCCAAACTTAAGAGTGGCTTGAGACTCATCCCTAAAAATTCAAAGCCTTCATCTTTTCTTTTTTTGTTCTCCACAGCAGCTGGTAAGCCAAGCAGTTCTCAAGATTCTTGAGCAGGCCTGCTGTGCCACTGCACCCACAGTGCCTCCTGAGTGGGCAAAAGGCACAGGTCTGCTCCACCACGGGGACTGGGGACCTGTGGAATGGTGGGCAGCCCTTCACCCCAGCTCATGGAAAAGATAGCAGGAAAGGATTCCTCAGGATTGATTAACTAAGCTCTCACCCCATTGCCTTTGGTATGTTTAAAGAGAACTGGAAGTTATAATCATCTCTATCACTGCATGATGCAGAGCCATGCAGGTTTCCATCTTTCACTTTACCATGACTGTGCTTAAAGGAGCACTCAGCTGTGCTGAAGCAACCATCCCCTCTCTTTCCAGCCAACAGCCTCCAAGACAGTTTTGGATAGATTTACTATGCTGTGGAGCCCCCTTTGGTGAGTATGGCTTTGTAAAAGTGTTCCTTGTGGTGTAGAGTACATGACGTTAATTACATGCGGGTTGAAATCAGCACTTCATCCTATACTACCTGCATGATATTGGGCTGTTCAGGCTGGATTATAGGGAGAGAAAAATAATCCTGTGGCCATAATGGTACTTATTTTTTGTCAGCAGCAGAATTAAAACGGTTTAAGTGATGGAAAACAAAGGAAAGATTCCCCCTAGGAATGAGGATTTTTCTTACAGAAAATATATTTCACTGTGTTCTTTTGTTGAGCATGCTTCAGTGATACTAAAGGAGTGGACTGATGGATCTGGTGGAGCATTGATTCCATCTCCTGGTTGCCAACTGGAAGTTTGAATTGAAATAAGATTTGATTGCCACAGTGAAGCTTTGTAAGCCTCCTTCTTCTAAGCAGTAAAGCAGAACAGAAAGGAATTACAAAGAATAAACACATGAACTGTGGGTTTTTCCCCAGAGTTTAAAGGTGAAGTTGTACAAATATCAGAAACTAATTAAGCTGACTGTGTGATCTTAGATCCTGGGAGAAAAAAATTGATTTCTGTTGCACTGAATTAAATTACATTTTCATAGTGATTGACACAAGCTGACTTTGCTTCTACTTGTCTTACAAAATTACCCGTTATCTGACTTGAGTTCTTGAAACTGGGCTGCTGACCTTCTGCAGTGATGCTATTTTAGCACTGTATTGATGAACAAACACTTTGTTTACGGGTAGCATTGGTCTGAAAGATCTTATATACATCTTACCTCACTACTAAGTGCAGATTTGAAAAGGACATTATTTTTACTAAGTGAAACAGTATTTTTAACCTGTGCAAGTATGCTCTGCTGCTACCAGCTTCCACATGCAGAACATCTTGTGTGAGAGTGTGAATGCAAGTAACAAAAGCTTTTTTCCTCCCTGAAATCAGCTTTTAAAACAAAGTCAGTGCCTGGGAACCAAACACTGTCACATGTTTGAGCTGCATGGCCCTTGCATC
>VZTR01003466.1:0-37458 GCA_013400775.1 Chaetops frenatus
AGCGGCCTCCTCCGCGGCTCCGGCCCGGCCGAACTAGCCGGGGAGTTTTGTGGAGGGCCTGAACAACCTCATGGGAGCCGTCGGGACTTCGGGAAGGCTGGCGGGGACACCCGCAGGCCTCCGGGCCGTCTAGGTGGCGGGGAGGATGTGTGGGAAAGTTTATTCCATATGGGAAGCGTCTGGGCCATTGTTTGCGTTCAGTGTTAGTTAAAAACACATAAGAAAGGCTGGAGATTGTCCAGGGAAATGAATAGAGCACCAGGAGCAGGTGAGAAAGGGGCTCAGCCTGGAGAAAAGGAGGTTCAGGGGGTACTTTCTGGCTGTGCACGACTCCTTGACAGGAAGGAGGAGTCGAGATCTTGGGCCATGTCGTGTTTGCTCAGGGTGAGAGGAAATGACTTCAGGCCGTGCCAAGGTAGGTTCAGGTCAGGAATTGGTAACAGTCCTTTCTCTACCAGAGCAGCCAGGCCTTGGAATAAATTGCGCAGGGGGTGGTGGAGGCGCCATCTCTGGCAGTGTTCGAGAGGCACTTGCAGATGCGTTTTAGGGGTTATTGTGTTGGTGAGTCCGGATGGTCTTGCAGGTTTCTTTCAACCCCGATGGACCTGTGAAAGTGACACAAGGAGAAATTGACTGCATATAAAGAAATTATTCTGGTGCTGGAAGAGCGAGTGGTTTGCAGAAGGGGTGGGGGCTGAAGGTGGCAGCAGCTTCCCCCGGGGGTGATGTGCCTGGCTGTGCTCTCCGTCTCTCCCGGGGCTCACCTGTGTGTCTGGGCTGTGCTGGATCCGTGCTGCCGCAGCAGATGCTCTGTGGGCAGCGCTGGGAGCTTTGGGGACGCTCGTGCCGGTGCCCGCAGCTTCCGTGGGCTGCAGCTCTCCCACAGCCCTGGACTGCAACTCACTAATGCACATACACTGTGCATTTATTTGGTTCCTTGAGCATTTATATCGAGCTTCTTTAGTTTATGTGCTTCTTACTCTCTTGTTTTGCTCATATTTTGGTGCTGTGGGCTGTTACCGGTAGCGCATGTCCAGGTCATGCTGCGAGGAGATGTTTTTGTTCTTTAGTGCCACGTGTTTGTTACACAAACATTAATCCTTGGGTAAGCTCCTCATTAGTCTACACCATTCCTACCGCTCCTGTAGCTATGTTAATTAGCCATTGTATGTTTCCATATTTTCCTGCAGGAAGTTGCAGCAGAGCCATGAGATGGTGAGAAAACTTGGAGGGGACCTGGGGTAGGAGTTTGTCCCTCCAACTTGTGTTCCTTCTCACTCCAGCTGTACTCCTCCCTGTGCTGAAAGCCAAGTGGTTGGGTTCTCTGTTTCTTCAAGGCTTATTTGAGGAATTTTGAGGATCTAATTAAAAAGCCCCTTGAGCTGAGTTGTTGAAAGCTGTGTGGGAGCTGGGGTGAGGTCAGGTTTCTGTGTTGAAGGTCATGTGTTTGGAGCTCATAGCTGAGGGCTATGAGTACAGGGCTGAGGTTCAGTCACGGAGTCATTGCAAAGATCAGGTGTTGCTACTGAGGCATTCTGTATACCTTCCAAAGATGGTGTGAGATTTCTCCCTTAATCCCTAGCTTTTCTGCTGACATTATTCCAGTTCCAGCATGTCCACCCTGTCCAGCTGCTCCCCTCTCAGGCAGCACTTCCTCATGCTGATGCTGGCTTCCCACAAGGCTTTCTTGCCCATCAGTCCAGGCTTTTGCACTGAGATTTTCTGATGATCCTGACTTCTGGCTCTACTGGAGTTTTCTTTGTGTTTTCCCTTTTTTCTCACCCCTCTTTTTTTTGTTCTTCCCCAGTAGCTCTGTATAGTCAGTCCAGCATCCCTTTGTCCATCAGTTTTCTTCTCCTAGCTTCTCAAAAAGATATTTCTGAAAATAGGATCTGTTGAGCATTGTTCTGAGGTGCTGGGTGCTGCTCTCCAGGGTTGCTGAGGGAGTCTGGAAGGGCAGGAACGGATGGGACTGATGAGCTGCCTGCTCTGCATCCCCTGAAGCACGAGCACCTCACCCCCTGGAAATCCCAGTTTTAGAATTCCTAGACGTGTGTGCAGAGGGAGGGTGGTTTGGCAGAGCCTGGTGAGCATCCTGAAAACATTCCATGGGATATTTAATAATTTGGCATGGTGGGCATGGCTGATTCCTGTGTTGGGAAGCACCGAGGGCTGTGTTAGGTGGCTGCTCATGATACACATGCACATGTGCTGGTAAGGAATTTTTCCCTTTGTTTTGGGTTACAACAATGAGTGAAGAGCACAGCTCATCCAGGACTTGGTCAAATACCCTGTTTTTGCTGCTGTGGCTGTATTTTTGTGAAAACACTGCAGGTTGGTGTTGCTGACTGCTGTGTTCTTGGTTGCAAAGGAAAAAGGGGCTCTTTGTGTCTCTTAGTTTTATAGTGCCCTGCTAGAATAATTAGCTGCCTGAAGTTAATATATTTCTTTCAAATACAAGCTTCCAGAATCAAGGAAAGCAAGCAGTGTGCCTCTTACCATCAAGGATTACCAGGAATTAATCTTTCAGTGCAAAGGCCACTAATCTAGGGCATGCAAAAAGGGTTTATTGAGCTGTGTGCTAGTGCTTAGAGCAGTGATGGATGAAATCCCTGGCAAATTCAGATGCTCTGGCTGTTAGTTGCCTCCCCACCTGCTCATCTGCATCTGTCCCCTGCATCCTGGAGTCTGCCTATGGGTGTCAGTCATGGGAGATGGGTGGTGACACATGCAGCTGCTGGGTGCCAGCTTGGCCTGTCCTGCCTACCCCGGGGCAGTTCTGCTGTCGCTAGGTCCAAGCTTTCCTGTTGTGCTGGGTGGGAGCTGAGCAAGGGAGCTCAGCCTGGTACTTGGATTTTCAAACACAAAGCCAAGCTGGGAGCAGTGGGAGAACTGGCTGAACTCCTGCCTTACCATGAGCACCTTGCCATGTTCCTCGTGCAGTTCACAGGTAACGTGGGGGGATTCTGGGATTCCCTGCATGACTCCTGCTGCCCCGCAGGATTATCTGGAGTTGACAGAAGTCACTATCAGAATTGTACTGCTCTCATCAGTGTGCCTGCCCAGCTCCCAGCTTAGGCTGATGATTGGGAAGCTCTACCGGTGGTAATTAAGCCAGGAGTGTGGTTAGAGGAACATGCGCGGGCCCAGCAGTAGTTTTTGAACCTGGGAATTAGTTTCCAAAAGGAAATGATTGGGACCAAAATGTAACTTCAAGGCTTTTGTATCCCTCCCCTCTGCCTTCCCTGCTGGTCTGTGTTCTGTTGTATTCTAATCGATTGCTGCAGATGTACTTTGGTGTCTTCTCAAGTGCATTTCTTGAGGGCTTAAAACCAGCTCTGTGTAATCAATGGCACAGTGTATCCTGGAATCCAGTTTATTCCCAAAAACACAGGCACGCTGCTCAGACTGAGCACTGCTTATTTCCTGTATTTGCCAATGTTGGCAGAAGGTAAATCCATAATTATAGTAAAGCCTGTGTCAGCCCATTTCTGGAGTTCCCTTGATGCTCAGTAAGAAGAGTCTTAATACGTGTTCAGAGGAGCTCAGGGGACCCACCTGAGGAGTTCAGAGGGACCTGGGGCACCCCAGAGTAGTTGAGTGGGTTCCAGGACACCCCAAAATATGACCATACAAGCACCAGCCTGCACAGGCTTTTTGAGTGTATTATTGAAAGGCTTTTAGGTGTGTGACAGTGTCAGAGTACCTGTTAATACTTGTAATTTGAGTTTTGGGGCAGAGGTTTATGCTCCTGCTGTTTATTAACTGGTTGGATGGCAGGAAAGCAGTTCCAGTGCCTGGGCAGAGTGAGGCTGCAGTCAGAGTGTGTGGCTTCAGAGTGACTCCAGAGCAATGCCAGGTTTGTGCTGGAGCTCGAGCCACCACTTAACTGAATATTCCTGAACCCAGCAGGGTACATTTTGCCCAAATCCTGAGGTAGCAGCCCTGTGGGTGCTATGTTGTTTCTAAGTGGTCCCAGGAGTATTGCACAGGAGCTGCACAATCCTGTGTTTTGGTTGTGATTTCCAGCGTTTTCAGCTCTTGGTAATGGGAATAATCTTAAAACAGGCTTTTCAGTTTGCCTTTTTGAATTTTTGGGGATTTATTTCCCCCCTGGTCATTAAGGCAAATGGCCAAGCTCTGTTAGCAGGATTGGAAAACCAAGTCCTGTCCTGGGTCTGGCACGGGACCCAGTGAGGATAGATACTTCCTTTGATTTATGCTTGGAACATTGAGATCTTTCCTCTCTCCCCAGCCCCTTTCTGAGGCTGTGCTGTGAAAGCTACAGCCATATTTAGCCCCAGCATGGACCTGGATTGATCCCAGCCCGGTGAGATGGGGGGGCTGTGCATTGTCAGTGCTGCTTAGAACAGTGGGAAGCTGTGGACTGTTCCCATCAGGCACACCTCAGCACCAATTTCCAGAGGGGAAAACCACCCCCAGGGACCCGCTCTGCTGTGGGAGAGGCCTTGCTCAGAGTCGCCTTCTGCTCATCTTTCAGCATCCCCCCCTTCTTTCCCTGATCCATTTTTTTCTGCTGAGGAATCTTCTAGCCCAAGTTTTTATTTTTAAATGTTTAATCACTGCATTATGGCAGTGCCTCATGTCTCACTCTTAAAAATTGACTCTTCTGAAAATCCCTGGAGATAGGAACAGGGAGATGAAGGACACACTGACACCTGTGCCACATATGGCTCTGCAAGTGCTGACACTGCTTCTGACACTTACTGGAAACCCACATTTTCTCCTCCCCCCCTTACCTTCAGTGTAGCATTTCCCAGCAAATGCAGAAATCTGATTTTGGCCTTTCTGGGCTGGCTCACTGCAGGAATAGTGAGCAAACCCCTGTGGTTTGGTCTTGTGCTAGTTCCCTCCCTCCTGAGCAGAGCAGCTTGGAATGGTCAAGGACACTTCATTCTGGATGACACAGAGGACAGAGGGATGCTCCTGTTTGTGCCTCCTGGCTCTACTGGCTGAGCCTGTCAGCTTTTATCCTGCTCTGTGCCCAGGAGAGAGGATTTTCTGCAGCTTGAGCTTTCTCCTGAGCCTGTTCTCTGTACTCAGTGGGGTGTGGCTGGAGCTCGGGCTGCTTGCTGAGATGACAGGAGAGAGGCAGGCAGGTCTGAAAGTTGGCTGCTGTCCATGGCATTTATCCTGTGCAGGGTGGCAAATCTGGCATAATGAGGGGTTTCTTAGTCTGGAGTGCATTGGGAATCTTCTTTCTGGCTTGTTTTAGTTTTTGGAGCAAACTGTGCTGCAAGAGAGCAGCAGGCAAGGTCCCTTTCTTACGGCTTCCACTGCCCATTTTCCATACTGCCCTTTGCTTTCCTGGGGCATTTGCTCTTTCTCCATCCTGATGAAGTGAGAGCAAAGCTTTCCCAAGAGGTTTTGCTGCTCCATGTTTGTTGTTAGGTTCTGGTGAATGGTAGCTGGTCCTGTTTTGGGGAGCCCTGAGGACAAGGCTCCTGCTCCAGGTCACACAGGTGCCTCCACCCAGAGCCTTCCAGCTGATGGCTGCTTTGTTTCTGGCTGTCAGCTGGCCTTGGGGACACGCTGGAACAGTTGAGCATCCCCGCTCAAACTGGGGCTGAAAATCCTTGGAATGACTGTCTGTGTTCCCCAGTGGGTTGGGAAGGGGCCAGAGCAGTGTACATTGGCATCCAGTGCTGGTCAGTGCCAGGTGTCTCACAGCGTTGTCCTCGGCCGGAGCAGGGGGTCTGTCCATCCTGGTGACACCGGTGTCCGGCTGTTCTGCTGCTTCTCTCCATCCTTCCCTATTCCCAGGTGTGGGAAAACCCTTATTCAAGTTTAATTTTTCCTTTTCTATCACATGGATACTATCAATGTAAGCTTAGAACTGCTCCTTTTCCTTTCTCCTACGGTCTTCCCTGTCCACGACCTCTCTATTTTTAACCTACTGCATTCAGATTTGTTTTCCTGAGCCCTCATGACCTCCATGATATTTTGCCTTAGGAATATTTAAACCACAGCTTTGTAGGCATCCTGCATGGCCAGGCGTGACTATTGTTGTTGCCAGCTGAATAGTCCTTGTTTTTTTGGCTGCTTCTTGCATTCTCACCTTTCAGTGGCTCAAAGAGGAGCCCTCCAGGCTCCCTGTACCCACTTGGCTATTTTCAGCCAGACCCAGTAGCCATGTTTATTAAGTTCTTGGAAGTGGAACCCTCTGGAACAGAAATCACAACGTTGCAGAGAGTCTGGAGGAAGGTTTGGTACAAATTCCTTGGCCCATCAGTGCCTTGGGATGGGATAATTGTCATTGTTGCTGCTCTGGGAGTTCTGCTGATTCCCCTGGGAACACAGAACACCTTAGAAATGTGGTTATTTTTATTGCTTTGTATGGGTCAAAAAAGATTTGTTTGGCTTTTTCTTTTTTTTTCTATATTGGCTGCTCAGGGTGAATTTGCTGAGACAAAGATAAATAAAACTGGATATTTTAATGCTCCTTGGGTCTTGTATCCCTGCAAGTGCTGACTGTGACAGAAGGTGGAGTGAGGAACTTGATAGTCAGTTCAGGGCACTGGACCCATCTCTTCAGCTTGGAGGTTCATGGGAGACCTTCTTGGTCTCCACAGCTCCCTGACAGGAGGGTGCAGCCAGTGGGGGGTGTGGAGCTCCCCTTTTTGGGATGTGCATCCCAGAGCCCCTTCCACGGCCATGACCAGAAACAGCTATCTGGCAGACTTCTTGAACAAAAATTCCAACAGCATCTTCTCGTAGAGAAGGATGTTCTCAGTTGTGCCTTGTTTTTGGTAGAAAATCCCTCCAGGTGAATTCTCAGCTGATGAAACTTAAGTAAATCTTAACAATGTATTGCTGGACTGAAGAAATAGGGAAAAATCCTGTCCTTTGAGTTTCCAGGCTTGAAATGCTGTTCAGCAGCACCCCTGGCTTACATTGCCAGGCAGTTTGATTTGTGTGGGTGGTGGAATTGATGCTGGTGAGTAATATTTTACTGTGAAACGTTTAGATCAGGTGAAGCTGTGGCCAGGATTCCTTCAGGGCCTGGAGTGCTGCTTGTGCCCAACTGGGCATTCCTCTCATTACAGTGATCCAGAAGCATCACAAACCAGTTTGAGTCAAGTCTCTAAGTGTGCTTTTCTCATTCAGGTTTAAACCACCTGTCTTTTGACCCTGCCAGCACTGAGTCCCTGGGGCTGGGCAGCGGCGCTGGCCCGCGGGTGCCGGACAGCCCGGCTGAGGATGGCAGTGACCCGGGAAAGAGGAAGAGGAGCAGCATTCCCCCAGGTGAGCTGGACACAAGGGATCCGTGAGGAGGGGCCTGGATCCAGCTCTGTGCTGGGCTGTGTCTGTGCAGGGTGGGCAGCGGGGCCTGTACTCTGCTGCTGCTGGAGCCCCACTGCTGTGCCTGGAGCCAGGCTAGGACTGTGGGATGTCCCCTAAGGGCACATAGTGATGGAACAGGGAATGGCTTCCCACTGCCAGAGGGCAGGGTTAGGTGTAATACTGGGAGGGAATTGTTTCCTCTGAGGTGGGGAGGCCCTGGATCCCTGGAAGTGTTCAAGGCCAGGTTGGAGAGGACTTGGAGCAACCTGGCATAGTGGAAGGTGTCCCTGCCCATGGCAGGGATGGTTTGTCATGTCCCTTCCAACCCAAACACTTCTGTGATTCTCTATATCTCTCCCAATAGATTTGTTTTCCTAATTGAACAGAATCTCAAGATTAAAATCGTGACCATAATTAAAAGCAAGATAAGGCAGCTCAGGCTGAATGACTGCAGACATTCACATTTAAGATAATGTCATAAAAACAAAGTGTTAAATGAACTGTGTGGTATTGTTATGTCAGATCAAGGAGCCTTATAAGGAAAACTTCCTAGTGCCGGCTTCAGGATTTCTCACAGAGGATTGGGAAAAAAGGGAACACAGAATAATGTCTTTGCAGATCATATTGTGGCTGAAAACTGCAATCCCACCAGTGTGATTGGGGAAATGGGGCACCCGCTCATGCTATGGAGGTGGGATGTTACAATGTGGACGGAGCAGTCTGTGGGAGTGAGTGGGGTAACTTCCCTAGGGAAATTCCAAGTGCAGAGGGGAAGGATGAGGCTGCACCTGAGGCAGAAGGAAGGTGATGTGCAAAGAGCACGGCTGCAGGAAGAGAGGATGAAATGCAGCTGGGTGGAGAGAAAAATCCTTGAAGGAGAATTGGGGACTTTACAGCACAGTTTAGTGATGGTTTTGATGAGCTGACAGAGCACTTCCAATGGCAGTGGGAGGATTCTGCTGGGACAGCTCCATTCAGTTTGGTGCAGTCTGACAGTTTGTACCTGCTGGATGTGTGTCCTTTGTTCCTAAATATCTTGTGGGAAATCAGTGTCCCCTTACTTTTAATCAGTGTTCCTTCAAGGCCCCTTAGAGCTGTTAATTGAGGTGGATGATCCATAACTGAAGTGCTTTGGGGTGTTTTCCAGGTCCCAGCTGCTCCAGAGGGATGGCCCTGGTTGTTTTGTTTTTTTTTCTGGCTCTTTCCTGAGAGTGGGTTTAACTCTGGTTTTGGGTGCTGACACTGCAGAGCCTTGCTGGGCAGAGCTGAGATCTGCTCTAAGCCTTTAATCACTTTTATGTTCTTCTCCACAGATGGTGGCAGAAATCTGAGCCTGGACTCCATTCCAATGGGATTGCCAATGTCCGACCCCACCGCTTGGGCCACAGCCATGAACAACCTGGGCATGGCTCCCATGGGCATGACAGGACAGCCCCTCCTGCCTGGTGAGCTGAGCCTGTCACAGCTCTTTGGGAATAGCCTGCTTCACTGGGCCTGAGCAAACACCCTCCCATCTACAGGCTGAGCTGTGGTTGAAATGCATTAATGCTGCAAGGGATTTATTTAGAGACCTGAATTGAGAGGAAGTGAGAATACATGTTTTTTAATGCAAATAATACTTATTGTGGAGTACCTCCAGATATCCTGCAGTGGAGGAGGAGGGTGCCACACAGAGGTCAGGAAAACAGTGATATCCAGGAATATATTACTCTAAACTAAACTGGAATGGCTGGTAAGGAAGGATGGGAGGGAGATGAAGAGGAAAGGAACAGGACAGCAAAATGGATATGGCAGACACTGTTGGAGGATTCTGCTCCAGAAATGACCACCTTGTAGTGTGAAATACATGTGCATGGCTGAGTGATCCTGTACTGGATGAAAGAGCTCCTGCAGGAGCAGAGCTGAGCTGTGCCTGATTTCCCAGCAGTGCAGGATGCTGGACATCAAAGTTTCAGAATGGAACTGAGTGTTCCAGTGCTTTGCTGCACTAAGAAGGATGCTCTCCCTGGCCTAAGCCCTGCCTGCTCACCTGGAGAGGGGATGTCTGTGTTGGCAGACAACACAACCTTCTCTTCTCCAGTTTGAACAGCCCCAGCTCTCTCAGCAGTATCAGAGAAACAGAGCTCACAGTCACTGTATGACTCTGTCCCCTGACTTGACTCCCTTATTCTCTCCCCCATTTAGATTTTGATTCTGCTCTCGGAATGATGACTGGAATCCCTCCCATCAACCCCATGATGCCCGGCCTGGGCATTGTCCCACCTCCCATCCCTCCGGACATGCCGGCCGTGAAGGAGATCATCCACTGCAAGAGCTGCACTCTCTTCCCACCTAACCCACGTAACTGTCTGCCTGTGCTTTGTCTCTGTAGGGTATCCCCTTGTTTATGTTTGTTTAAACCCCAGGTGTGTTTGAGAAAAGGGCCATACCTGTGACTCACTGCTGGCAAGAAGGTGACAGAGCAACAGCAAAAGCCTGTTCTTGTCACTGAGTGTTTGCTATTTCCAGAAATAGCCTTTGCAGTTGCAGATTGATAAGTACTGGGGAGGAAACTATTCTAGTCACTGGGTATTTGTAGTCATGGTTTAATTTTCATGTGTAGTGTGACGTGTAGCTCAAGCACACAAGTCTGGAGTGCGTGCAGTTGCAGCACAGAGAATCCCCTGAGTAAGTTTTTAATGTGTTATTTACATTAGGGCAGTTTTTTAAGCTGTGATTTTTGTAGCACCTCCCATGATAAAGTTGGGAGCTCCTGGTGCTGCTTGTGCTCTCTGACAGCAGCTCAGTGAACCTCCTGCACTCAGAAGAATGCTTGGAGGGCTCCAGGCTCCCAAGATCTGTTTGCTAGTGAATGTGCTTATTTTCATCCAGCACCTTAGCAGTGCTGTGGGTCCACTCCATAAATCTGAGTGTGGCATAGCCTGGTGTGTGTTTAGGGGAAGCTAGGGAGGTGTGCTCATCTCTCAGGAGAGAGGAGCAGGTGGAAGGGATGTATGCTGGCAACCCAAAACCTGACATGCTCTGCTTTCTGTTTTCAGATCTTCCCCCTCCGGCCACAAGAGAGAGGCCCCCAGGGTGCAAGACAGTGTTTGTTGGAGGCCTGCCGGAAAATGGGACAGAGCAGATCATCATGGAGGTGTTTGAACAGTGTGGGGAGGTCATAGCTATCCGCAAGAGCAAGAAGAACTTCTGCCACATCCGCTTTGCTGAGGAGTTCATGGTGGACAAGGCACTTTACCTGTCTGGTGGGTGTGTTGGGCTCAGAGGGGAGCTTTAAATTCTGGGACAGAGCTGTGGCGGTGCCTTTATAGACAGATGAATAGGATTTGGGGTAGATTTCTCTGATGCTGTGTCAGCTTGCCTTCTGCTGCTGTTGCATTTCTGCTTAAATATATGAAAACAGCTCCTGAGAGGAAAGGCAGCAATGCTTTGTCACCTGAAAATGTCTACAAAACATTGGGCTGAGGTACAGAGTCTATCCCCATCTTACACGGATAAGTGTCCAACTAAATCTATGGATAGTGCCTAAAAAAATGGACAGTTACTCCTAATTTGCTGGTTGGGCTGGTGGGCTTGCCTTAGTGACGTTTTATTTGTCTGGTAGGCTTGCCTTAGTGGGGTTTTGGCTTGGTAGGATTTTTTCCCGTTAACTATCGGGGCCGAACCTCTGGGCCCCTTTTACCATGTGAACCCCAGATAAGCCTCCTGTCCTAGCTGAACAGCTCTCCCTCCCTGCAGGGTACCGCATCCGGCTGGGCTCCAGCACGGACAAGAAGGACACGGGGCGGCTGCACGTGGACTTTGCGCAGGCGCGGGATGACCTGTACGAGTGGGAGTGCAGGCAGCGCATGCTGGCCCGCGAGGAGCGGCACCGGCGCCGCCTGGCCGAGGAGCGCTTCCGCCCGCCCTCCCCGCCCCCCGTCGTCCACTACTCCGACCACGAGTGCAGCGTGGTGGCTGAGAAGCTCAAAGGTGAGAGGGATCGGGCAGGCACAGCTCTGTTTTCTCCAGGGGTCGGCATGAGGCAGCTCTGATGCTGTCTTCATTGGTTTTGGCAGAAAATGCCTGCGTTTGAATTGTGTTGATGGAATCTCAGGACGGAGAGGACCTGAGGGCTCGCTTGCCCCGAGCTTTCTTGGCAAAAGCACGGTCTAGAGCAGATGGCCCAATGCTGTGCTCAGCCCAGGCTAGAAAACCTCTGGTGTTGGGGAACCCAGCACTTTCACAATGCTGCCGTTGTGAAAAGTTGTCCCCAGAAGTAGCCATTCTCCCTCATCCTTTCCATGTGATTCCCTTGTAAAGAGGAGTTTCTATCTTTGTGGCCTTCCCCAGGACACAGTGATGAAATCTCCCCTAAATCTTATTTTCCCAAGGCTGAATAAACCTGTTGAGTGTAGCAAACTTGTGCAAATCAAAACTGTTCAGTACAAGTTCCTTCTGGATAATTTTGGTTGAGGTTGAAAGGACTAGTGTAAGATCTTGGAAGCTTGGGATTCATGTGTGACCTGATGATTTTGGAGCTGGAGGACATTTCTTTTCACAAAAAGGTCCATCTGAGTAGATGTGAAGTTTTCCAGTAAGTTTCTAGTGCTTGTTCCTCCTCTTGCTGCACCTCAGCAGATGATTTGCTCCATCAGCTTGGTGCTGGGCTTGCCTTCCTCTGTACAGCCATGTGCTCAGATCCTTCCCTGCTTCCAGGAGTTGTGATGAGTCACCTGAAGGACACTAACCTTTGAAGGAGCAGCTCAGCTCCAGGGGAAGGACTTGAAATCTGCCCAGAGCTGTGGTGTAAAGCTGTCCTTTCTTGCTGCAGATGACACCAAGTTCTCAGAAGCCATCCAGACCTTGCTAACCTGGATAGAACGTGGAGAGGTGAACAGGAGAACTGCCAACAACTTTTACTCCATGATCCAGTCGGCCAACAGCCACATCCGCAGGCTCGTCAATGAGAAGGCGGCTCACGAGAAGGAGATGGAAGAAGCTAAAGAGAAGTTCAAACTGGCTCTCTCAGGGATTCTGGTGCAGTGTGAGTAGTGTCTCCACGCTTAATGTTGTTGTCTGGTATAGGGAAGACTCTTAATTTCCAGAGTCTGGAGAGGCCCCGCTAAAAGGGCTCTGGGAAAAGAAGTGGCAGTTGCTTCTGTGCAGCTCCGGCTGATTTGGAGTCATGGCACTAACCTGGCAAAAATCCCTTGTGGTACTTTTTACTGGAGTAAGAGTCCACATCTGGGGGGAGGAGAGAATGAATTCTGAATTTATTTCCTCTTAATTATCATCTATTATTAGTTCTGTCATCTTTTCAACCCCTCCTGTGCACAGACAAGGTAAGTTCCTGGGAATCTGGTGCCTCAGCGAAGTGTGCAGGATTTGTTCGCCAAAGGTAGGAGCAGCAGAGTGCTTTCAACACCCTGCTGCAGACCCTGGTCTTTCCAATTCTGGTTTATAAAACCAGGAAATCAAGGAAGAGGCATGGTCTGTATTAATTCCAGGATGTGATTTGTAACAGTTTCTCAGACCATTCTTTGCCTCTTATACATCCTTGCTTCAGTAAATCTGAATATTTTTACTTCTTTATGAGTACTTTCTCCACAGTTGTACTAATTTTCCTTGAGCTCCTTGCCTAGCTTGTGAACATCCTTAACTTTTGGTTTTGTATCTAATAATTGTAGCTGTTACTTGATTTTTTAAAAAATTTCTTTTTCTTTAAATTCTATTAATGGTAAAAGCTATGGGCACACAGTCCAGAGGGACATACAGTGAGCACTGCAGAGTAAGTAGTAATAGAGACTAGTGTATAACTTCACTCTCTGGTATCTCAGCTGCTCTTAGGTTACTCTAAGGAGCAGGGAGATGTGTTTATTTTGTGAGAATTATGGGCACGGCATCACAAGCAAGAAAAAATCGAGTGGATATGCTTTGTGCTGTGGGTGAGCTCTCAGTCAAGGAGAAGTACTTTGTGCATTCCAAATCCTCTGAATTTTCTAGAGAAGCAGAAGGAATAAATCCCAGGACCAAGAAAAGCTGATGGCTGGTGCCTTTGCTTTGGTCCTGGTCCTGTTCCTTAGCTTCCACAGGCTGTGGCACTGTTCAAGGGCCAGAACTCATGGTTGTAGCTCATCACCCCATTTCAGAGGTGAGTCCTGCCCCTCTGAGCTTCCACTCCCAGCCAGCCTCACACAGTGTATTTGGATATTTTTCAGCACCTGTGCTGCCTTTTTTTTCCACGTGTCCTGCCTTTGTCCCAGCTGAGAGCAGAGCCCATTCCCCAGTTGGTCGTTGCTCGGTGAGCGTTTGGCATGGGCCTGGTGGAGCCCACAGGACTCTTCCCAGACACTGAGCCCCTTCCCTGAGCGTAGCGTCAGCACAGTGCAGTGTTATGAGAAAAGGGGAGCCAAACCACCTGCCTGATTCCACTTTTTTACTCCTTTACTCCTCTTGTTCGCCCTCTCTGGATGCTATTCGGGCCCGATTTGCTGCTGCTTTGCCACTCCAGTCGAGCAGATAGTGGCCGTGTACCATTCTGCCTCCAAACAAAAGGCTTGGGACCATTTCACGAAAGCTCAGCGTAAGAACATCAGCGTGTGGTGCAAACAAGCAGAGGTTGGTAATCTTTTCTTGTGTTAGATCCTCCAGCACAGTCTCTTGCTTGTCAGGATGTTGATGTTGAGTTTGCACGATGCTCGCGTGGATAACACCACCTTCCTTCACAGTGTGAGGTGGGAGTCACTCAGGAGGCTCTTGTGGTACAGGTAATGAATTTTCTCTTAGTATTTGTGTCACCAGTAGCAATGCATCGAGACCTGTCTGCTGATGGAAGTTGTGCACAGTAATACTCATAATAATGATAATAAATACTGACTTTTTTTCCTGGTTTTAAGAAGAATTTCTAGAGAGATGTTAAAAAAAACAACAGCAAACTCTTAAGTGTCATCAGAATCTTTTATCACATTTTTGTGTGATATTTCTGTCTTGAGAGGTGGAAATAATCGCAGATGAACAGCCTGGAAAGCTTGAGGGAAGATGTTCTCATGTTTGTGTATTTATCCCATGAAGTGACATGATGAAATATATGGTGTAAAAATGGTGATCAGGAAGGAGCTGATGGAAGAAGGTTTGTCACTCCCACTGCTCTTCCTGCAGGAGGAAGAACTGTTCTTAGTCCAGTAAGATTTGGTAAAATCAGATGAGAGAGTCAGGCAGCATGTCAGAAATAAGGAAGCTGAGGTAAGGAGAGGGTGTCCACTGGAAAGTGATGGTTGGGGAGATGTTTGTCCTGGGGGCTATGATGAGATCCGTGCTGCCAGCTGCCACCTTGGTGGGGTGCAGGACCTTGCACTTGGCCGGCTGAGTCTCATGAGGTTTGATCCCACTCCTCCACCCTGTACTTGGACCCTTTGGCATTCCATACCTCTAGTGTAAATCTTCTGTGCTTCTGGGTTTGTCTGGGATATTGAATTCCTTACTGCAAACTTGGAAAGCAAGTGTATTTTAGCAAAGTCAGGAGCTATCTTTCACCTTTAAGATGATTTAATATCCAGAGTGAATTTGGGCAAAGCTGAGAGGGTGGTGAGCCATGATCACCACAGGCCAGGGGTGTCCAGGCCTGTGCCCCCTATGGATTGGGTTGTCCAGGCCACCTTCCTGTACAGCTGCAGCCTGGGAAGACTGGATCATACCCAGGCAGGCCCCTGCTGGTACCAAGCAGGTGGTTGATCCTGCACCGTGCTGGAACATTCTAAATGCCCACATTGTCCTGGAAAGTTTCCAGCTGTGATCTCCCCATGAGACTGCGCTTGTGGGACTTGCCAGCTCCCACTGAGTCAAACCTTTGTAGCAGCTAAAAGAGGAACCAGGGTTCCTTTTGCACCTGAGAAGCCAAGTGCAATCTGATTCAAATTCACTCTGAGCCCAGTGCTTTTGTTCTTCCCTGCCTTCTGGTCGCTGGCTGTGGCTGGGGTGGGAGCTTTCTCTCCAGTTGGAGCTGTCTTTTGTTCCAAGGTAAGTTCTCCCAGTGGGAAGAGGCTGTGAGACCACTGGTGAGGCCTCTTTCAGAAGCACTTCAGCTGCCAGGCTCAGTCTGCTGCTCTCCCCCAGCTTAGGGACTGCTCTTAAAGGAAGGTGGAAGCCACAAGATGCAGCTTCTTCGTACAGATTTTGGCTGATATTTATATATTTATAAAAACGTTGCTAGTATATGATACACTTTTAGGTGTAATCTAGAATGTCTCTTACCTCATTGTAGAGATCAGTTGCTGGCTAAAGGGTCTCTCAGCCTTTTGGGATCACCTTGAGGAGGTCCCTGTACATGCAGGGGTGCAGCTGTAGCTTGGTTTGCTCTGTCCTAGCTCACATTGGGACTTTTGGCTGCAGAGAATTAGGGCTGATTCCAGTTCCTCATGGTTTGCACAGCAAGGCTGAGCTGCCTTGTCACCAGAGCAGAAGCAAGATGGAAGAGTCAGTAATCCCAGTAGCACTGACAGAGTGACTTGTGCTGGATATTGCCCTTGATCTAATCATCTGTGCCAATTTTTAAATCATGTCCTGGAGTTGGGTTTTTCAGACCTAGATTTCAGCAACTTTTCCTGTTCCTTGAAATCTGTATTGAAACCCCCTCTGCTTTCTGAACCCCAGGAGATCCGTAACATCCACAATGATGAACTGATGGGCATTCGGAGAGAGGAGGAGATGGAGATGTCCGATGAAGAAATAGAAGATCCATCAGAGATGAAAGAAACAGAAGAATCGGGTAAAATCCCTTTCTACAGCTCATAACCTGCTTCTCCTCAGCAGTTTCTTTCAGGAATCCAATTCTGAGTGTTTTGTACCCCAGAGTGGTCACAGGTAGAGCAGAATCAGTGCAATTACCTGGAGCTGTTTCCTCTTGGTGCCTGGGCCTGCAGCCAGTGTCTGTCACTGCTCCCTGCCACAGCCAAGGGAACCTAAAGCAGTGTCTGAGCTGCTGTTTCTGTGAGAGGGTTGGGATTCAGGGAGCTGGGTGTGGAGGAGCTGGAAGTTCCCTGCCCTTTGCAGGTGATGTCTAGGTGCAGAAGTTTACCCTGCACTGCTCTGTGGAGCTGTCCTGTTCCAGGGCACTCCTGGGGTCTGCCTTGGGATGTTCTTTCTCTCTTTTTTTTTTTNTTTACTTCTTCCAACCTAAATATTGTGCTCGCACTGAGAGGGGCTCTTTGTCCAGAGGAGCTTGTTTTCTAAAGAGATCATGGAATGGGTGGGGTTGGAAGGGACCTTAAAACTGACTCAGTGCCACGCCTGCCATGGGACACCTTCCACTACCCCAGGGTGCTCCAAGCCCTGTCCAACCTGGCCTTGAACACTTCCAGGGCTCCAGGGGCAGCCACAGCTTCTCTGGGCACCCTGTGCCAGGGCCTCCCCACCCTCACAGGGAACAGTTCCCTCCCAGCAGCCCAGCTGACTGCCCTCTGGCACTGGGAAGCCATTCCCCTTGTCTTGTCATTTCATCCTTTGTCCAAAGTCCCTCTCCAGCTCTCCTGGAGCCCCTTTAGGCCCTGGAGGGCACTCTGAGATCCCCCCGAGCCTTCTCCTCTCTAGGTGAACACCCCCAGCTTTCCCAGCCTGACTCCAGAGGGGCTCCAGCCCCGTGATATCCCAGCCAGCAGGAGCCATTCCTTTGGGAGCTCAGGATTTGTAAGGAGGAGCTGCTGAGCACCTGTGCAGGGTGGGGAGACACCCAGGAGAGGTTTTGCTGGCAGCTGTTTGATTGCTGTGCTGTGCCCAGCACTGGTGTCACAGGTGGAGGCGCTGAAGGAGGAGAACGACAGCCTGCGCTGGCAGCTGGACGCCTATCGCAACGAGGTGGAGCTGCTCAAGCAGGAGCAGGGCAAGGCCACTAGGGATGAGGACACCACCAAGGAACAGCAGATGAAGCTCCTCCAGCAGGCTCTGCAGGGCATGCAGAAGGTGGGCATGGAATTTTCCATAGTTGGGGCCCTGCTGTGGGAGAAAGGGGCCGGGATGGGTGGCAGAAACACGTGGGAAAACACTCTGGATTTTAGCAGGATCCAAACTGGCAAGGGGGAGTAACTTTGTTGTGTCCAGTGGTGCTGAAAAAAACCCCAAGCAAATATTGAAATGTATGAGCTGAGAAGTCCCATGGAAGCAATCCATAGTTAATGTGTGCTCTTTACTGTGACTTCCAAAGTACCAGGTCTGTCCATGACCATTAAGGAAGGGGGAAATCCCATCCACTGGAGATGGGGAATTACTGCCCCATAGTTACACAACTGTGCTTTTTTCTATGCTAATAAGCAAAGGCATTTCTAAAGTACACTGTTGATCCTTCTTGTTTTATACTTAATCTTGTAATGGTTCTGGATATGACCTGTCCAGTCTTCATGGAAAAGCCCTTCTAAATTTTATGGTCTTTGTACAATAGTTGGTGGAAGACAGGTTAAGAGTTTGTCTTTCTCTTCCAGCATCTTCTGAAAGTCCAAGAAGAGTACAAAAAGAGAGAAGCTGAGTTGGAAAAAGTGAAAGAAGACAAACTGAAAGTAGAAACATTGCTAGAAAACCTGAGGGAGCAGGTATGTGCCATCCAGGTCTTCCTTGTGCAGTCCTTGGGTTTTGTGGTGAAGGACATCTGTTGTTCTGCACTGTTGGTGAGAATGCCCAGCCCTGGTTTGGAACAGTTGTCCTTGGAAAGTGAGGAAAAATTCCCTGTGAAATTGCAGGATGTCTGTCAGGAATGGACCTGCAGTTGCTTCATGGACCTGTGAGACAATCTCAGCAACTGTGTCAATAAAATAGAGCTATCACTGAACAGTGTAGAGTGGTATCACAGCTGGAACAGGGTTATCTGCAACCTGAGCTTTTAAAAGATAAAAAAAAGGTCTCAATTGTCAGACACTGATATTTGCAGCTGTGGTTTAGGAGCACGTTTTGATCTGCCCTCCATAAAACATTTTGGAACTGGGAGTTTTTGTGAGTGCTTTAGTACTTTTATGCTTGCTGGGTTTATTCCAAACAGAAATCCATACAGAATTTCAAAAAGAAATCCATAGTGCTGCTTCTCAGGTTTCATTCACTCTGATTAGATTGTAGATCAGGAAATGACTCTACACTTGCCTGGTCCTTTCCTCTATAGCACAGACACAATGACAGAAGAAGGATGAGGCAACACTTTCCCCCTTGGCCCACAGAGCCAGAAACTGAGTTTATCTCATTTTCCATCTTTAGTCCCACTTTTTTGTGCCAGGAGGTAGGGAAGATAATAAATGCCTTTCTGCTAACTAAAAATGGCTTTGTGTATTCCAGTAATCATCAGAGCAGGAGATGCAAAAAAAAATACCAGATTATCATCAGTAATCTTTCCTTTCTTTGCCCATATATAGCAGAGCATGGCAGATGAAGAGGACAAGGAGGGAGATGCAGCTGACTGCCAAGGGAATGTAAGTCTGAGAGCTGCTGCTCTGGAATAGTGGAAGGTTCCATGCCCATGGAATGGAGTGGGCTTTAAGGTCCCTTCCAACCCATTCCATGATTCTATGATCCCCAGGAGCAGGAAGGCTGTGGGTTTGCAGTGTGGCTGCTGGGCTGCAGTCCCTGGATCAGCTTCCACAGGGCAGAGCTGCTTTTTCTCCTCTGAAAGCAAATGTGGAAGCTTGGCCATTGGGACACAACCTCAGCCCTGGGAGCTGAGAACTGCTCTGGTGTAAGAATTTGAGCAAACCCAAGGGACCTCTCAGTTCTATCTTTGTCACTGGCCTCCCTCCAGGCCATCTCACTGGTCACTGGAAGCTGTTCCCAATTATAGCTGTCCACAGCTCTCAGGCCACTGGAACTTCACATAAAACTAGGGAATAAAAGCAAGTCCTGCTTTTAGTGCACCCACCATGTTTGCATTGTTGTGTTTATGTCAGGAATAATAAATTATGCCAAATTCTGTTTTAATTCTGTTCCACAAACTCAAGTCAGGGACAGTCTGATCCTAAGCCCTGTGCAGCTCCATGCCACTTGTTTAATCACATTTGTCTCAGTTTGAGCATTTGAAAAATAAACCTCTGCAGCTGAATCAGTCATGGCAAGGCCATGGTCTAGTTTGTATTTTGTTTAAAGCAAGGCCCTTCTGGTACAGATGTCATGTCAGGAAGCAGGGCTGGTGCATGGTGGCATCTGCTGAGCTTTGTGGCCTTTTCATCTCACTGGGTGGATCACGCACAGCTGTGCTTTGTTGAAAGCATTTTGGAAAATAAACAGCAGATACAACAGTGGTGGATGCAGTGACTCAGAAAACCAGGAAAACACCCCTGCCCAGGCTGGTGCCTGGTGTGCCAGGCTGTCTGGAATGTGCTCTGGGGGTTTGTTTTGCAGGAGAGCAGCACATCCAGAGTTTGTGCCTGCAGCCAGGAGAAGGAATGTCCAGTGGAGAAGACCTTGAGCAACAGCCCTGTGAAGTCTGAACGAGAAGTTCTCTTAGTTGGTGAGTCCTGCTGGGCTTGGTGGAGGTGCTGAAGACCTGAGCTGGGGGTACCTCTTTCAAGGTGGCCTCGCACTCCTCCTGCCCACCCCTGGTTCCTTTGGTTGTCCCAAGGGAGGTGGGAATCCTGGAACTGAGGAAAACCGAGCTTTGCTGGGGTCAGGATATGACCTTGTGACACCTGGCTGCCTGCAGTGGCACATGGCTGGCTGGTGTTCCCAGCTGGCTTTTGTCTGGTGACGAGGATCTTTGTGGTGTTCCTTTCCCCAGGGATAATTTCAACGTTTCTCCACGTGCATCCATTTGGAGCCAGCATTGAGTACATCTGCTCCTACCTGCAGCGCCTGGACAGCAAGGTGGGTGCAGGACAGGTTGGGCTGGACAATGAGGCCTGGGCTCTACTCCCTGCAGAAATCTGCTGGAAGAGGATGAGGGATGGGGCGAATTTTTGGATCATGGGATGGTTTGTGTTGGGAGGGAGCTGAAAGCCCATCCAGTTCCATGCCCTGCCATGGGCAGGAATGCCTTCCACTAGACCAGGTTGTCCAAAGAAGCCCAACTTTGGGTTCCACCACCAACTGCATTCCCAAGTACCACATCCACACTGCTTTTAAATCCTCCAGGGATGGGGGCTCCACCACTGCCCTGAGCAGGGAAAAATCTCCATCTCATAAGTATTTTTGTTTGTTGCCTTTGGGCAGTTTCCTTTTATTCTCCTTGTCCTTATGACCTCCAAGGAGAAGAGCAAACAAGGGCCTCGTGCACTGGACATCTCACACCCTGTGCCCTGTTTGTGTGTGTTCTCTCACTGAGCAGTCACATGCTGTTTGTGATCAAAATTTTGGGGTCTTTTTGCTCCTGTCACCCTTCCCTGAGCCTGTTCTGTCTCAGATTCTGACAGTGGGGTGATTTTTGGGAGGTGTGCATTGCAGAAACAGAAGCACTGGAGCTTTGGGGGTCTGTGGAAAGGGAGGGGTTAAGTCCTAGGTGTGGGGGCCACCAAGGACAGTGACAAAGCCATAGTCCTGTACTTCCCTTGGCACAGCACAGAGCTGCTGTGTCCTGCAGCACGTTCCCATGTCCTGCAGGCTTTGTGCTCCTTTTTGGAGTAAATGGGAGTGACTGCAAATGCTCCTGGATGTACAAAGGAATTGCATTTCATTCTCAATCCTGGTCTCCAGCAGTCTTACTTAAAGAGTCCCAGGGACAGGAGGCCCACAGGCATGGGAATCCTGTCTTGGGATTGGAACTTCTCCAGTTGATTGTGTTTATAACTGAGTGTTTAATTTACCATTTCCTAAGAAAACATGACTCCCTGGCCTGGCTCCCTCCAGCCTTATAAAGACATAGTTAATAATTTATCTCCTCATTCTAGCTTGGAATTTGTCTGTGGGGCCAACAACTGCCTTTATTTTGGTTTGGAACTCCTATAAAATTGCCATAATTGCATTCAGCTGCCTTCTGGAACTTCCTCTTTGGTATCCACAGTGCAGAGGAGGGCTTCTGGAAGCTTCTGTGTGGGAGAACCCCTGTGAGAGCCCACCCTTTAACCTGTGCTATGGCACCAGTCTCCTCATGTTCACTCCCTCACACACAGGGCTATTCCTGTTGTCCTTTGTGTTCTTCTGAGCTCTTCTGTCCCTTCCCTGACTCTTACAGGAGCTCAGATTAGTTTGGGATGTTATTTTTAATCCTGAGCAGATCTTTGGGCCTGAGGTGAGGCAGGAGGAGGGGGAGTACTTGGAAGTACAACCTGGTTTCTTGAAGCTGCCAGTGGGAAAGGAAGGGAAGAAAATTTCCCCTGTTGCCTGTCTATCATTCTCACCAAGGTGGTCAGCAGAGAGCACAAAAATTAAGATCCAAGGTGGTTTGGGGCCATGGAAGAGACATTCATAAGTGGTTTGTAGCCCTGAGTGTGGCTTGGCAGGACCTTGGGCTCATCTCAGGTTCCTCCTCTGCGGTGGTACAACCCCCCTCAGCTCTTGGCTGTGTTGGACACAGCTCCTGGTGTCCCAGCATCACCCACACCAGTTCAGGGAAAGCCTGGATGGACTTCAGCAGTGGAACTGTTTGGGTGTGGATTATCAGCAGCCATCAGGGCTTCCACCTTCACTTCCAGCCCCATTTTCCTTGTGTTCCCACAGATCTGCACGGCAGAGGTGGAAGTTCTCATGACACGACTGCAGAACACGTTCCGGCAGGAGCTGAGCGGGGTTGGGGCCAGCCTGGAGAAGAGGTGGAAGTTTTGTGGCTTTGATGGGTTGAAAATGACTTGAACTTTGACTTAAAGCTGGAAACAGTGGGATATGGATGCTGAGAGAACCGGAATGCTCTTCCCTCTGTTCCTGATGATTGCCTCACACCACAGCCTTGGGGTACACAGTGTAAAAGTGAAACCAAGTCCAGAGCAGCACTGCAAGAACCTTCAAGTTCTGCAGCTCCTTAGATCAGTTATTTTTTAATGGGCAAATGCTGTTCAATATATTTGGGGAAAAAAGCCTGACCCTTTGAAGCACAGCGTGTCGACTCTGTGTTCTGCCAATGTTCTATGTGCTTGTGTGCCCAAATTCCTCCTCCTCAACCTTCCTTCTGCTAGGAACAGCCATAGACTGTCCTGAAGCAACAACAAAGGGACATCTTCTGGTTTCTAGATCACCAAAATGGGAAAAAAAAAAAGGTATTTTTTAGATATTTCTGTAAGTAAAAACCAAGGTATGAGGTATGTTTGAACAGAAGATTTAGATGGCTCAGGAGCTTCTGAGCCGAGGAATTGGTTCTTTTTTGTGCTGTTTTCTCTGTTACCAGTTAAGCTGAGGTGGGGGCAGAGGGGGATTCTGGTAATGCCACTTGTGCTCTGTACAGAATCTTTTACGTGGGAAGGATGTTTCATTCTCTAGGGATGTGGGTGGAGCAGAGCTACATCAGCCTGGCTTTTGGTGATTTTTATCACTCAGTTCTTCCACCTACTTTGCTTTGGAGACCAAGCTTGAGCAGCACAGACTCCTCTGCTCCTGAAGCTTCCCAGCACTGTTCCTCCTGCCCCCAGTGCATGCCAGGCTCTTCCCCAGCTGTGCAGAGGTAACAAAGCTCAGCCCATCAATCCAGCCTGCCCAGAGCCCTCCGTGGTTCCTCCTGTTCCCAGCCTGGTGTCCCCTGCAGAGCTCACAGTCATCCCTGCAGTATTCCTATTCTGGAGCCATCCTGAGGTGTTCCAGCACTGCAGCTGTCACAGTTCCAGGCCCTCCTGTTTGTTCCTCGCCCCCCAGGCTTTGCTGCCCTTCACTTGGGCTGTTGATCCCACCTCATTTTTGGGGGAGAAGCCCCAGTTCCTATGTTCCTGTTCTCAGGCACTTCCTGAATTTGTGACACATCCCTGGCCCTGGTGTCACTCTGCCAGGTGCTTTTCCACCCTGTGCCATGGCTGAGGTGGTGCCCAGGTGAGTCCAGGGACATTTCTGGTGTGCTTGGTGTTGTATGAGCCAATTCCTCATCCAAAACCCCAAAGTTCCACTAGTGACAGGAGGCCTGGAGCCAGGTATTGACCTGCTGGCTCTGTTTCTCCCCTCAGCACTCCCTGCAATGGGAAGAATAGAGCAGAGCACTCCCTGTGCTCCTGCTCCCTTTCCCACTCATCCCAAGGCCCTGGGGCCTCCCCAGATCCCTTAGATTTCTTCCTGCACCTTCATCCTCCAGCCCAGATGAACCATCCTCGTCCTCCTCATTGCTCCCACTGGCAGAGCCTGGCACCAGTTCTCCCGGGCACTGGGGGGAGCCAGAGGTGTCAGAGGCGACATCCCTGCTGTGCTGGGTGGGAATATGGCACCTGTGCCACCTGTCCCTTGGGCTCAGCCAGGTGGAGAGAGGGCAGGGTGGTGTGTGCTCAGTGAGAGCTGTCCTTGGGAAGATCAGGGAAGAAGCTTCAGGAATCGGGACGATTCCAGAGCCCTGAGAGCAGCCGTGACTGGAGCACCCCAGAGTCAAGGAAAGCATGGGATGAGTGGGGATGGGGCTGGGCTCCCCAGCGTGGCAGCTCCCACAGCACCAGGACTTGCTGGGTCCCAGCCTCTGTTGGCTGCGGGATGGGAGCTGGGATGGGGCTGAGGCAGCCAGAGGCCCCTCCTGGGGGGCTGAGGGGGCTGGGCTGGGGCTGTTGGACCGATCGGGCAGGTTGTTCCCATGGGACAGCAGGAGGGAGAGGAGCCAGGACCTGTGGAGCAATGGCTGGTGATCTGAAAGGGAGTGAGGGCTAGAGCACCCCACGGTCCTGCTGCTTCCCCTCTCCCAGGGCATTTCCAGAGGGCCTGAGGTTTCTCCCAGGAGAAATCCATCCTGCAGAGGGGCTGCTGAGGTGACACCCAGGGATGGGTGACAGAGACCTTCACTTGGGTCTGGGTTGTTCCCACATGGGCTGGTGCTCTCCCTGCTCCCAACACTGAGCTTGCCACACTGGGAGCAGATAAAAATCCTTTTAAAAAATGTTCTGAATAGTTGTGTCCCTGCAGATGAATGCTGTATTTTTAAGGAATAAACATTTTTTATGGGCAAATAATTGGCCCTGCTGCTTTCTTTGTCTTGTGTTCGTTGCCTGCCAGAGCTGGGCCCCAAACAAGCAGGAGCTGTTGAGGTTAAAGTGGAGCCTGGGGATAATGCTAGCCCTCCTGAAGGAAAGATGCTGTGGAGGTACAGAGCTGACACAGGGTGCTCAGAGCAGCTGTGGCTGCCCCTGGATCCCTGGAAGTGTCCCAGGCCAGGCTGGATGGGGCTTGGAGCACCCTGGGTTAGTGGAAGATGTCCCTCTCTGTGGCAGGGGGTGGAACTGGATGGACTTCAAGTCATTCCAGCCCAAACCATTCCATGATCGTGGGCCAGGAGCCTGGCTGTGGCCCCCAAAGGGCCCCATGGGTGTGTTAATGGGCAAGGAAGTGCCAATTTTGGGTGTTGGTGGAGGTTTGGGAGGCTCTCCAAGGACTGTAACCCTCCAGGAAGAACCTGAGCTGTAGGTACACCCCATGGGGTCTGTGAGCTCCTCAGCACCAGAGCTCTGCAGGCAGCCTGGATGTGGAGAGCATCTGTGTACCCAGCCTGTGCCAGACCCTGCTGGACTCTGTCACTGGGAAGATGCCACGAGGGAGCACCAGGAGGGTCTGCACAGAGAGCTGAGGTGGGAACCAGCCCTGGCCCTCATCAGCCAACCCAGGCAACACGTTCCCATTCAGCTTTCACCTGCCAGCACAGCTGATGCTTCAGGGGTTGTCCTGGTCCCCTGGATATCCCATCCCCATGGATGGGAGTGGGGAAAGCTGAGGATGGAGGGGATTGAGCAATGGTTGATCCCTGCCAAAGCTCAGCGTCCAGCGTGGGAAGTGCAGTTCCTTCCATCCAACCCTGCCCTCTCTCCACACAGTTTCTGGCTCTCATTCCTTTGGCAGAAAATTCACATTCTCATCCCCTCTCTCCTCCCCTCGGCCGTGGCAGCTCCTTTCCATCACTTCCCTGCTTCTCCTCCTGCCTGTGGGCTGGGAGGGCCCCTGGAGCCATCGAGGAGATGCTGCTGTGACAGCCATTGTCCCAAAGGAAGAGCCAGGAGCTGCTGGTGCTGCTGTGGGAGGACAAGGCAAGGTAAACGTGGGCCCTTTATTCCAGCTGGGAAGAGAGAAACTGCAGCTGAAATTGGGGGAGCAGCCACTGCTCCTTGGGAATGGAAGGATCAGCAGGGCTGAGCTTTCCCCAGGAAATTGCCTGAAATAATCATGAGACTGTTTTTGAGTGTGAGATTCCTGCTCCAGCATCCCCTCCAAAGAAGGATTTTTGTGGGGCTCTGGCTTTGCCCCTGCTGTGGGCTGGCACTTCCTTCCCTGGGGGGAGCCCAGGTGCCTGTCCAGGCTGAGCGAGCTCTCCTGCCCCATGGGATCCACAGGGATCCCTCGCAGGGAAGGGGACCCACACTGCTGCTGTGCCTCTGGCTTGCAGGTGCTGGTCCCCATCCCAGCTGTTCCCAGGTTTGTAAATCCACACCTGGGCTGAGAAGCAGGAGCAGGTGTTTGGGGTGAGCTCCTGAAGGATGAGCTTTGGGAATGCCAGTGGTGGTGGTGCCTCACAGGGCTCTTCCAGTGGCGCCTGCGGTTGGGCAGATAAGCAGCAGCTTGTCCAGGCTTCTTCCTGCTCTCTCCTCCTGCCTTCCCTCTGCTGCTCCCTCTCCTAACCGGGATTCCTCCTCCTCCTCACCCAATGGCAGCCACATCCCCCAGGACTCTGCTGAGGCTGTGGCTGTGAGCTCTGCTGTAGTGTGGAGCTTCTCCTGTACAAAGGTAATTCCCTTCAGTGTGTCTGTTTGGGTGCTTCCCACTGCAGCAAAGGCACAGGAGCTGTCCCTGGCTTGTGGAGATGCTCTCACCTGTGGCAGCCAAGGAGTTTTCTGCCCCAGGCTGTCCCGGGGGAACAGGATGGAAGTTCTAAAAATCCCTGCATTGTGTCTCTTTAATTTGGTAGAAGGCAGGGTTAAATGGGATATTGGGAAGGAATTCCTGGCTGTGAGGGTGGGCAGGCCCTGGCACAGGGTGCCCAGAGAAGCTGTGGCTGCCCCTGGATCCCTGGCAGTGCCCAAGGCCAGGTTGGGACAGTGGAAGGTCTCTGCCCATGGCAGGGGTGGGATGGGATGGCTTTTGAGGTCTCTTCCAGCCCAAACCAGTGTGGGATTCTATGATGTAGCTGAATTCCCTTTTCAGTGTGCCCTGACAGGGAACTCCGAACAACTCTTTTATATTTGTTTCCTTCTTTAATTTATGTAACTTTCTAAATACCTTTGGAAACTGAAATTTCAAACCCAGGCAGAAGGAATCAGTCTCAGGGGCTGGAGGATGGTGACAGCCCTGGCAGAGATTGACACAGGAGCCCTGTCCCGTTCTCACGTGGGGTTCTCTCCCTGTTTCGCCCTCATCCCTTGAGACTTCCAGGCATTTATTTTTCATTCTTGCCTTAAGCCTCTGTGGAGAGGCTCTTTTCAGGGCCCATACTTTGACCTCAATCCTGTCTTCTCTCTGGGGCTGCTTTTGCTCTTTGGACCATGCTGGGTGGTGCCGGTGCTGGGACAGTGGCACAGGTGGCAGCAGGAAGAGGTGGCACCATGCTGGAGGCAGCCAGGTCAGTGTGGGGTGAGGAACCAGGTCCCTGTGCGGGCTCTCCCAGAGCCTGCACACAACAGGGAGGGCCCTCCAAAGTTCTGGGAGAGGGGATGGGATGTCCAGGGTGTGCCCATGGGCTCTGCTCCAGCCTGTGCCAGGGGTAAAGGGCTTTGGCACCTCAGGGTTGTGCAGTTGTTTATGATTTAAAAGAGAGGAATCGTATAATTGTGGAATTTCTTGGGTTGGGAGGTGCCTTAAAGCTCATCTTGTTCTATGCAGGGACATTTTCCACCAGCCCAGGTTTTTCCAAGACCTTTCCAACCTGGCCATGGACACTTCAGGGTTGGGGCAGCCACAGCTTATCTGGGCATTCTGTGCCAGAACCTCCCCACCCTCACAGGGAGCAATTTCTCCCTAATATCAAATCTAAATCTCTTTTCCTGATGCCTCTAAGGCCTTTGCTTGGAAGGTTGAAGTGAGATGATGTGGTTGGGGCATCTGTAGCCCCACTGGCTCTGGGGAGAGGTGACAGAGGGACGAGTGTCTCCTGCAAAGGCTCCCTGGGGTGCTCCCAGCAATTTCTCTCCTAAAGCAGGTAAGGGTGGCACGTGTTCCTCTCACACAGGTGTGATTTCCAGAGAGCCTTTGGTTCGGGTCCTGTGCCAGGCCCCAGCCTCGGGATGCAGCCCGTGGCCCTGCAGAGCCTGTCTGAGCTGGAGAGGGCCAACCTGCAGGAGCTGGCGCTGTTCCGGCTGCAGGAGCAGCTGCTCGTGGGGCATCTCAGTCTGGACAGAGGTACCCGAGGAGGGCATGGGAGAGAGGGGAGAGAATTGGAGAGGATTGGAGGGGAGGGAGAGGAAGCTCCTGCCAAGGGGGGCTGAGGCTGAGCCGTTCGTGCTGCTCAGCCCCGCACCCCAGCCTGTGGTGATGGTTATGGAAAGACATTTGTGACACATTTTGGTCCATTTTAGTTCTCATTCCTGCTTTGTTCTGAGCCCCGAGGGCCCAATCAGCCTGTGGAGGGGTTTGTGTGTACACAGCAGTGTGAGAACATGACCCTCCAACCCCCAAACCCAAAGCAGATGTGCCAGCTGGGGCGAGGTCTCTGCTGGGATTGTCTGGGTGCCCTCGGGATGGAACAGGATTTGCTGTTTGGATCCATGTCCAGCACTAAATCCCTATGCTGGAAAGGGGCTTAGGGAGAGGGGATAATGCACTGGGACATTAAAGCGTGGATAAATTTAGATGCTCCACAGGAACTGAGCACAGAGGCCCTGCCAGGGTTCCCAGGGCTGCCTGCGTCCCCCATCAGCAAACCCAGAGAGTTGGGGTTCCTCAGACTCCTTCCCAAATTCTCTTCATACCCCCTTGATGTGTCTCCTCTGCCTTGGGCCGTGTTTTGGCACCCCAGCAGGGCAGAGGATGCCACCAGCTGTGGGACATCACCAGAGCTGGGGCTGGGAGTGCAGAGGGAGCTCAGGGCTCTCCAGCCCCTCTTCCACCCCCAGGGCAGGATGGAGGCCCCAGGTCTCCGGGATCATCTCCCACGGATGGAGCATCTCCCAAAGCCATGCCTCACACTGAGCACCAAGTACTTGAGGGGACACCCAAGTCTGCTTTCCCATCTTAATATCCCAAAGATTTCATGCCATGAAATGGTTTCATGAAGAGCCCAGAACAGCTCCCTTCTTCCCAGAACTCCCAGTTGCTCCAGGGCTGCAGCACCAGTCCCTGGAGGACTTTGACCACAAACATCCTGATTCCTTTTCTATTTTGTTTTATTTTGGGCTGTTGTGATCCCACTTGTAGTGACACCCTACAGCAGCAGCTTCTCTAGGGACCAGAGCAGTGCCAAAAAAACCCCAAACTCCGATATTTCCTTCCTGGTTGGTCAGTGTGCTGCTGGATAATTTCTGTTGGCTTCTACACCCATGTTCCTCATTCCAGCTGTCAGAGATTTCCTCTAAGGCTTACAAAATAACCCAAACAAGTAGATATAAGCTGTTCTTAGGAACAGAATTCCTCAGGAATGGGAAGTATGAGCCAGGATATGGTGATGTGTCCTGGAGGGATTTAGGGTGGGCAGCGAGTGAATTCTCAGTTCATTACTGCTGGATGTGTGAGGTGGGAGTCCTCCAGAGCAGAGTGGGATTTGTGATGGTGTTTTGTACAACTTTTTATGTCTGTGCTCTGTAAAACATTCACAACAGTCTTTCTGGGCCTCACTGCTCATGTAGAGCCATGGGGTCCCTCCATCCCTTCACCTGGGGGGGATGGTGCCCATCTCTGGGAATGTTCCCTGGGCAGTGATGTCCCTCTCCAGGGTGTTCCCTGGGCAGTGATGTCCCTCTCCAGGGTGTTCCCTGGGCAGTGTTGCCCACCGTGTGTCCCAGGGACTCCTGGACCCCCCTCAAGGCTGTGGTGTCACTGCAGTGTCCCCTGGCTGGAGGCTGCAGAGGGACAGGGAGCCTGTGCTGGACCAACCCCGAGATGCTGGTGCTGAACCTTCCCCTTCTCCTCCTAGATGGCTCCAAGGGCATTAAATCCATCCGACAGAAGCTGGAGAGCTTCTCAAAGGAGAGGAAAGGTGAGCAGCATCCCTTTTACCTGGCTTTGGTCCTTGTTCTCAGGGGGAGTTTGTGATTTTTGGTGGGGTGGGAGGAGCCCAAAACCTGCAGGATGCTTCATCCCTGGTTGTTCTGCTGTTCTTGGAATGGCACGAGCTGGATTGAGCCTGGAAGACATGGAGAGGTGTGTGGAATAGCTGTCATGTGAACATGCATTTTTCAAGACCTATAAATGTGTCCATCTGCCCATTTTGCCCCAGTCTTGCTGCTTCCAGTTCTATTTTATTATCCCTCGAAGGACCTCAGTGACAGCCCTGGGGCACACAGAATCCTTGGGCAGAGCCAGGTGGGAATGAGCTTCCCCATACCAGTGCAAAGCCCACTGAAGGAAACTACTGAAATTAATGCTTCAAATTTTGCTAAATGGATTTGTGGCTCTACTCCAGGGCAGTACAGAGGCTGGGGGTGAGGAGAGCCCTCCTTGCCAGAAGGATGGAGAGGGAAAGTTATCTGGGGAAAAACACCACCAATACTGAGACTTTTCTTAAGCAGACACAGCTGAAGAAAACCCTGGAAACTGGGGGTTAGAATTTGGGAAGGATCTTTTAGTGATTTATGAAGTTGTTGCTTCATAGATGCCACAGCATCTTCATGAGGCTGTATCCAGTTAAAGAAAGGAAACTCCAGGAAAAGCTGGGACAGGCTCCAGCAGGCACAACACTGATGGAGAGCAGTTTTCCTTGGTGTCTCCTTCCTCTCCCCCAGCCCCCCATTTCCCACACCGTGTCCTCCCCCTCGGCTCTTTGACACCCGAGCTCCCACCACCTCTCCTGCTTTCCAGGAGGAGCAGCTCCCTGTGGGTTTCCCTGGCTCCTCAGGAATGCACCGCCCTTTCCAGATGCTGCTCGGGGCGGGAAAACCTGGAGCTCTTTAGTGCAGCTCCCTCAGTGTGATGGCTGTGCCTTGCTCCCGTGTTCCCCCAGAGTGCTGTCCCCACACCTTCGGGGTCCCGCTGTCCCAGGTCATCGCCAATGACCGCGCCTGCCGGCAGCTGCAGGAGGCCGTGGGCAGGAGCCGCCGCCTCTGCCTGGAGGTGGAGGCCACCGTGACCAGGTTTAGGGCTCAGAGGCACAGGAGATTGGCAGTGGGCACCAGCTGCATCCAGGCATCCCACGGGGGCTTCCCGGAGGAGCCGCTTTCCCCGGCTCTCCTGGACAAGAGCTGCTGGAGCCAGCGGAGGGTATGGTCCCCGAAATGGGGGATGGGATGGGATGGGATGGGATGTCTGAATTTGGCACTAAATGGGATTTTCCAGGACATTTTCTTACTGACTGAGTTGGTGTGTCCCAGGTGGGGCTGGTCCCAGTCTGTCCTCAGGGAAATGGTGATGTCCCCAACCCCACTGGAGCTGGAGTGTGAGGAGTGAGGGGATCTTCACTGGCACAGTTCTTATGGAGCTGAGGTTACCAGGGGGACATTTAAAGGTCCAGAGGGCAGGATGGGTGGGATATTGGGAAGGAATTGTCCCCTATGCGGGGGGGGCGGCCCTGGCACAGGGTGCCAAGAGAAGCTGTGGCTGCCCCTGGATCCCCGGCAGTGTCCAAGGCTAGGCTGGAGCCACCTGGGGTAGTGGAAGGTGTCCCTGCCCATGGCATGGGTGGGACTGGGTGACGCCCTTCCCCAGAAACCCCTGTGGATCTGTGAGGTCATTCCTGCCACCTGCACACCTCCTGTGCTCTGTCCCAGGGGGCCATGTCTGTGGATTCCATCATGGACCTGAGTGACAACACGTCCAAGCTGCTGGAGGCCCTGCAGCTGTCACACCCCCAGGAGCTGCACCCTCGCAGGAGCCGGGGCAAGAAGAAGTCACTGAGCCTGAACCCCCTCACCTGGCAGGTGCCACGGATTGTGGACAGGTGCTGCACACACCTTGAGATGCATGGTAAGGGGTGGAAAAACTCCCTGTGGGTGGTCACTGGGACATCCTGGCCTAGCCACCCCCAAGGTGGGAGGAGGTACCCGGTTTAATGCGCATCCTGGGATTCATCTGAAGGTTGGGCTGGAGGGTCTTGGAGCTCTTTGCCAACCTGAATGATTCTGTGAGTCCTGGGGCAGGGCACCTCCCAAAAAGCCTCCTGTGGGGAGTCCTCTGGGCTGGGTGCAGCACCAGAAGGGAATGTCACTGAGAAGGGAACGTCACTGTGTGTGTCACTGACCATCTCCTGGTGCCTTAACTCCTGCTACACATCCAACCCTCACTCAGGGTGACTGTGGGGATGAGATCTCCTCCCTTCCCAGTGACAACCCAAGGAAATCCCATGGCTGCACAACCTTTCCTTCTCCTCACTGCCTGGAGAAGGGACAGGCATGCAGGAGCAGCCCTGCCAGGAGCAGTCGGGGTGGCAGGGAGCCGTGGGAAAGCACAGCACAGACCTGTCTGTCCGCTAGGGCTCCAAACTGTTGGCATCTTCCGCGTCGGGAGCTCCAAGAAAAGAGTCCAGCAGGTAAAGGGGGACATCCACTGCATCCTCTGGCCGTGCCTTGTCAGGGACAGTGGCTCCAATGGATGGGGATGGATTGAGCTGACAGTGGTGTGGAGAGGTCTAAAACAGACCAGACCTGACTGTGATTTTCATCCTTCTTGTTTCTTCCATCTGCAAGCTGAGGGAAGAGTTTGATCGAGGGCTGGATGTTTTCTTGGATGAGCATCAAAGTGTTCATGATGTGGCTGCCCTGCTGAAAGAGTTTCTCCGGGATATGCCCGATTCCCTGATTCCCAGAGAGCTCTATGGTGCCTTCCTCACCACAGCCAGTGAGTACCTGTGGAGCAGAGCCTGCACAGCCACTGGAGGATTTGTTTTGGGGGCACCTTAAATCCCACGGGCACCTCTCACTAGGTCAGGCTGCTCTGAGTCCTGTCCAGCCTGACTTCGGACACTGCCAGGAATGGATCCTTCCTCACCACCCTGCTTTCCCAAAGCCTCTGGACAGCCATGGGGTGGGTGTTGTGCTGCCTGGCACTGCCGCATGCAGTTACTGTAATCTGTGTCTTTGGTGGGGGTTTTGTTGGATTTTTAAAAAATTGGATTACAAAAATCCCTCTGCTCCAGGACTGTCTCTGTCTGTGGGGCTGTGCAATATCCAACATCACCACAGCCTTTGCTGGGCTTTCCATCCCATGGGATGAAGGGTAGGACAGCAGCCTGGCTCCCTCCAGAGCCCACTCCCAGGCATGTGGAGGGCTGGCAGTGCCTGGGGCGCTGGGACCCTCACTGACAGCTGCCCTCCCCAGGCATGGAGGGGCCGGCCCAGCTGGACACGCTGCAGCTGCTGCTGTTCCTGCTGCCCCCGTGCCACAGTGACACCCTGCTCCGCCTCCTGCGCTTCCTGGCCGAGGTGGCCCGGCACGCCGAGAGCTCCTGGGACCCCGAGGGCAGGGAGGTAAAGCTGCTCCGGGGGAGCTGCTGGGGAAAGGGTGCTCGGGCAGTGCTGCTGCAAGCCCGGGTGGAGCGTCTGGGACAGAACAAATCCTTCACGGAATCCCAGGATCATTGTGGTTGGAAAAGGTGGGGAGGTGAGGCAGGCGGGAATGGGATGAGTGTGTGCTCCAGCACCTCAAAACCTTTTTGCTGGCCCTGCCACCAACTCGGAGAGGACCAAACTGGACCCAGGCCAACATCTTGCCCTCACCTCACCCTTGTGTCCCTGCCCTGGACATCCCCAGCCACTCCATCCACAGTCCACAGGGTCCTTTTGTGCTTCCTTGTAGATCCCTGGGAATAAAATGACAGTGTCAAACCTGGCTACAGTCTTTGGTCCCAACATCTTGCAGAAGGAGAAGCCAGGAGAGAAAGATGCCGGTGCCCTGAACTTTGAGGACAGTGCTGCCATAATCCTGGTGCTCCAGAGGCTGATTGAGCACCACCACTCCCTGTTCATGGTATGTGGGGCTCCTCAGGGCAGCTCCTCCAGACCCTCCTTCCCTCTGAACCCTTCCAAGAGCAGCAAGGGAAGGATTTTGTCCCTGTCAGAGATGCACAGCTCGGTCTGTGCCCATCCTCTGGGAAGGCTCTGGCTGCATCCTCTCTCCACCCTCCCACAGGGCACTTGCAGACAGCAGTGAGAGTCCCCTCGGGTCTATTGGAATGTGACATTTCAGGTCCACAAATAGCCTTGTAGCAATTTTTGTGTCTGCAGGGAACCAAAGGACTGGGGATAGTGGGGGAAAAGCAGGGGCTGAGATCCTGCAGACCCTGGCAGTTGTGTGGGGTGTGACACCAAGATGCTGGGTCTGTGACCAGGTCCTGGAGTCCTCGCAGAGCCCCCAGCCGCCTCTGCTCAGCTTCCTGCCCAGAGGGGCCCCACGAGTGACGTGGTTGTGTCCCCCCAGGTGTCTCCAGAGATGCAGTGTGACATCCTGAGGAGGCTGTTCCAGACAGACCCCGATGTCATCGAGTACCTGCTGCGCAGGAAGTTCCCTGATGTGCCGTGAGTGCCCAGGGGGCTCCTCGGGGCATGGGCACAAGTGAAAGCACACCCTGCTCTTCTTCCTCCAGATTGCTCCTTGCTACACAGCAAAACCTCTTCACACCCCATCCTTCCCCCACCCCTTGGAGCTCCCTGCAATCCCTGTTTCCTCCCCAGCCTGTGCCGGCTCTCTCCAGAGCTCTGGGATCCGCAGGGCTCCAGTCCAGCCTGTCCCCTGCCCCCTGCCTCTTGGTGTCACACGCTGATGCCTGCTCCACCACCAGCCTTCTCTGAACCTCCTCCACCCTTGGTGTCCAGATTTCCGTGCAGTCTTGGCCTGCCCCGTGTGCCTGTGTGGGGCTGCCAGCTCTGCCCATGCATCACATTTCGGGTGCAGGATGGGACAGTCCCAGCGAGGCTCAGAGCTGCAGCTTGTGCCCTTCCCCGAGGTTAAGGATGGTGCTGAAAGGACCTCGTGTCCTGTCTGCTGGGTCCATCATGGCACATAATGCAGGAGGGGATTTGCTCCCTGGAGTTGGAAGTAGGGAATGCTTGGAAGGAGGGGATCCTGGGGAGCAGGGGGTGCTCAGGAGCCTTCAGTAGAGCTGGTGACTTCAGCAAACATTAATTGTCCTGTGGGAAGGGTTTTCCTGGACTACAGGCCTCTTCCACACTAGTTTGGATGTAGCTTGGAGCAACCTGGTCTAGTGGGAAGTGTCCCTGCCCAGGGTCGAGATGGTCTTCAAAGTCCCTTCCAACCCAAACCTGGGATTCTGTGATTTATGCTGCAGCTTCTTGTCTGTCTCCACATTCCTTTTGGGACTGTCTGGAGATGGCAGTCTATGGGATCTTTGGGATCACTTCAGGAGCCCATTTGGGAGTGCAGTTGGCAATTTGCAAAGAGCATCTCTCTGGTTTTTTGCTTCCTCAGGAGCCCAGAGCAGGAGGACGCTGGGGAGGACCCTGCTCTGTCCCCACTACCTGGCTGGACACAGAGCCTGGGCCGAGGCTTGGTCTCCTCGGAGCTCTACAGCAACGTCTCCTTCCTCAACCTGGATGTTGGCATCTAGGGAGCCCTGGCAAGGCCCCCTGGACAAAACCAGGCCAGCTTTCCCCAGAAAAACCCAGTCCTTGCCTCACTCTGGGGCAGCCCCTGTGCCTGTGCCCTGGGGACAGAGCTGTGCTCGCGGTCACCTGCCAGGCTGGCACCAAGTCCAACCACTGCCATGCCCTCAGCGCAGCCCTCCCCTGCCACCTCCTTCTCCCAGGACCTCGGGGAGTGGATTTCCGTCCCTAGGCACGAGGTCACTGGAGCATCACTCCTGGGAGAACAGGCTGAGGGAGCTGGGACTGCTCAGCCTGGAGAAGAGATGGCTCAGAATGACCTCATCCATGTATCCAAATGCTTTTGTAGGGGTCTGGAGGGACAGGACAAGGGGAATGGCTCCCCACTGCCAGAGGGCAGGGCCAGATGGATTACTGGGAAGGAATTGTTCTGTGTGAGGGTGGTGAGGCCCTGGCACAGGCAGGGACACCTTCCACTGGGCCAGGCTGCTCCAAGCACCATCCAGCCTGGCCTTCTGGCCTTGAACATTTCCAGGGATGGGGCAGCCACAGCAGGGCACTTCTGGGGATAAAACAGTACTTCTGCAAACAATATTCCATATTCTACCCCAGCCTGCACCCAGTCCTGGTCTGAAGGCACACAGACCTTCTCAGGTCCCCTGCTCAGGGTTGAGCTCTTATTTTGCAGGGGTCCCTTCCCTGCACATTGGTGCAGTTGGGATGGGTGGGGAAGCACTTTCCCGGAGGAGCCTGTGCTGTGAGATAGCTGGTGACTCCCCACTGGGAGCTGATAAGCTCCAGAGAGCAGCAGAGCTGTTCAGTCTGGAGGAGCAGATAAATTTGGGACACCATGAGGCTGTGGAAGGTTCCAGAGGCCCCCGGCACACTCAAGTGTCAGCTGTGAAACCAACACAGTGTCCAACCACTGCTCAGGGTGGGATTGTGCCTGCTGCAAGAGCATCCCCTGCCTTTCAAATCCCTTCCTAGGGTGGTAAAACACTGGCACAGGGTGCCCAGAGCAGCTGTGGCTGCCCCTGGATCCCTGGAAGTGTCCCAGGCCAGGCTGGACGGGGCTTGGAGCAGCCTGGGACAGTGGAAAGTGTCCCTGCCTGTGACATGGGATGGGAATGGGATGGGCTTTAAGGTCCTTTCCCACCCAAACTATTCTGTGACTCGATGATTCTAGGATGGACGGGGATGCTGACACAGGAGGCAGCTCTGTGCAGGAAAAGTCCTGTTGAATTTGACTTTCCCAGCACCACAACAGGGGCAAGGGGGCACGGGGTGCTCACTGGGATGCACCAGCTTTCTGTGGCTACTACAGAACCATCAAAGTCGTTGTCGAGGGTTTATCCCTGGCTGTGTTGATGGGATATTGCTGGAAACTCCACTTGAGGGCAGCCTGGCCATGGCCTCCTCAGTCTGCACAGAGACTCTGCCTCCCACAGGAACAGCCTGGGCACAGCTGGGACACACAGGGCTCACAAAATAAACCCGTTCTGCAGTCAGCTGCAAAGCTCGTTCATGGAGCCGTGGCGTTGCTCTGGACCTGCTCTGGAGGGGCTAGCTGGCTTTTGTCACAGTTCAGGTCCTGTTCTCAGGGGCTCTTTGCCCCTGCAAGCCTTGGGGGATCATCTTAGAAACAGTTGTGCATTTTCTGTCTTATCTTTCCCGACCCCCAGTGCTGGCACAGGAGGGGTTGTTGCTGTTGGAGGTGGCTGCTTTGGTGGGGTGGTGGCTTTTGGGGCGTGGTGAATGTTTGGGGTTGTCTGCTGTGGTCACTGCTTGGGGGGTCATAGCTGTTTAGGGGGCAGTTGCTGCTGTTGGGGTGGTTCTGGCTGGTTTTTAGCACTCGCCCCACCTTGAGCCCCTCAGCACTGGTGGGGTTTCACAGGCAGAGCCAGTCCTAGGGCTCCTATGAGGGAACAACAGGCAGTGTCTGCAGGAGTGGGCTTGGCTGCTTGGATTCAGGGATGAGTTTAGAGCCAACAGCAAAGAAAGCAGAACCGCTGCTCTTCTTTTTTTAAACCCCGGTGTCTCTCTCTCACTGCTGGCCAGGACCCAGGGAAGTGCCCAGACACAGAGCTCTGGGCCTGACAGCTCTCTGGGAAACGTGGGGAAGAGAATTGTGGAGTTGTGGTGGGAAAAACCCTCCAAGACAACGGAGTCCAACCATTCCCACAGCACTGCCAAGGCCACCTCTGATCATGTGCCACATCCTCACGGCTTTTAAACCCTTCCAGGGATGGGGATTCCACCACTGCCCTGGGCAGCTGTGCCAGGGCTGGACAACCCTTTCCATGAGGAAATTTTCCCCANCGGCGGGACCAGGAGGTGCCGCTGCCGCCGGGACCGGAGCGCTGGGAGCCGAGCAGCCGGTGAGTCCCGAGCCGAGCCGAGCCGAGCCGNTCCCCTGTTCCCCGGGAGCTGAGCCCGACCCCTGTGTTCCCCTTCCTGTGCGGGGTTTGTGGGGACCAGGGGG
>VZTR01003466.1:37528-83466 GCA_013400775.1 Chaetops frenatus
CCCCGCCCAGCCCCGCCCCCGTAACCGGTGCGGGGCCAAAACCGGCGGGACCAGGAGGTGCCGCTGCCGCCGGGACCGGAGCGCTGGGAGCCGAGCAGCCGGTGAGTCCCGAGCCGAGCCGAGCCGAGCCGAACCGAGCCGAGCCGAGCCGAGCCAGGGGATGCCGCTTCCTCCGGAACCCCTGCCCGCAGGGGCTCCGCTGCCGTATCCCTCCGCAACCCCCGGGAGCGGGATGGGGCCGGCGGCTCCCGGACTGTCCCGGCCGGGGATTGTGCCCCTCCATGTGCCCCAGGCTGTGCCTCATCCCTGTTCCGGGCCAGGTTGCACAGGGCTTGGGGTGTCCTGGGTTAGTGGGAGATGTCCCTGCCCACGGCAGGGGTGGAACGGGATGGGATTTAAGGTCCCTTCCTGCCCAAACCCTTCAGGGATTCTCTCAAGCCTGCGTAGGACCAGCTCTTACTGCGGAATGAGGCGGAGGTGGGGCTGAGCTGTCCGAGGAGCCGGCTGTGCTCGGAGCAGCGCTGGCCTCCGGCGGGACCTGGAGCCCGGCTCTGTCCCGTCCCCAGCCCGGGCTGCTGCCAGGAGGCTCCTGCCGGCCCTGCCTGTCCGGTGGGTACCCCAACACCTCCGTGTTGCCCCCAGCCATGGCTGAGGAGCTCAGTGAGCTGCTGAGGGAGTTCGACGAGGTCATGGAGGACTTCGACCGCGGCCCTGCGAGTCAGTACCAGCAGCACCTGCAGGAGCTGAAGAGGAAAGCGGGACAGAGCGTGTACGATAGCGGCATCGATGAGCTGGAGAGTGAGTCCGGGGCTGGGGGATGGGGAGTCCTGCGGGATGAGGTGTCTGGCAGGGTGGGGGCTCTCTGGTTCCTCCATGGAACCACATCTTGCTGCTGATGCTGCGTGACTCATCCCTGGTGGGCTGGATGAGCAATGCAGGGGGATGACCACTGGATACTGTCCCAGGACCTGCCAACAGCTGCCAGGGCTCCTTATGCCAGGCTGGCAGCTGCAGGACCGTGAGAGGCTGGGGATAACAGGCAGCTCAGAGGGCCCCAGTTCCCTCTAATAACCCTGTAACTGTGCCCTGTAACAACCTCTGGTGCTCTTTGACCTGACAAAGAAACACAGTCCCTTTTTTCCAAGCATCCCTAGAAGCAGGGGAGGAGCAGATGGGGTCTCCAAGAGTGTGCCACCCTGTGCCATGGGCACGATCGGGCTCTGTTCCTGCAAAGTGCTCACCAGGTGCCTGTGGACAGGGACTGATGCTCTGTGTCCTCAGGTGCCAGCACGTCCCCAGGAAGCAGCCTCAGCTCCAGTGAGGAGCACCTCAACACCCCCGCTGACACTTATCCCACCAAAGGTGAGCCTGGCCCCACCCAAAGGGGTTTGCAGGGCTTCCTTATCCGTGCTCAGCTTGGAGCCCTGGATAGGGGGGTGCTGGTGGGGCCCTACAGGGTGGGAATGAGTCCTGGTGGGAGCCTGGAACAGGCAGAAGTTGGATTGGGATTCTCCCAGTCGAGGCTGGGACAGACACAGCTGAGCAAGGAACAAGGGGTTGGGGTCTTTCCTCTCCCCAGTGAGAGGGGGAACGACAAGCCCTGACCCTGTTTTCCCCACTAGCAAAGCTTGGAGACACGCAGGAGCTGGAGGAGTTCATTGCAGACCTGGATAAAGCCTTGGAGGGTATGTGCCCAGCCCTGGTCCCTGCACTTCCCATGGGATGAGACACCTGGGCTGGGGCTCAGTGCAGCCTGGCCAGCACCTCCTCTGCCTGGGGGTCCCACTGCAGGGAGCCTGGAACTTGATTTTGGCTGCAGTGGTGGAACCCTTGCATCTTTTCTTTTGGGGAGGGGCTCATGGATGTCACCTGAGCTCTTTTGGCTTGGGAAGAAATTCCATGGCTGAAGTGCATTCCCCCTCTGCTGCCTCAGTTTCCCCAGAGGAGGTGCAGTGCTGGTGCCTGGGGGAGGGGACTGGGGACATTAAGGCCAGGTTGGTCGTGGCAATGAAGCCCAACAGCACAGCCTGCAGAGCTGCTGATGTTTTTGGGAAGATGCACAGGGACCTGTGGCCCTCTGCCCACAGCCTCCCTCCAGCTGCTGCTCAGAGGCTGCTCTTTACTTGGGGGGGAAAGGTGAGCAGGAGGAAAAAAATGGATCTTTCCTTGTGGTGCATCCTGACCCTATGGGAACCAACAGGAGGGAGGAGAGTGGATCTGTGTGGGGGCAGAGGGCAGTCCCAGCCTGTGGGTCGTGCTCTCCTTCTCCAGATGTTCCCCTCTTGGTAAGAGCCTGGGGGTGCCCCTGGGAGAGGGGGTGAAGCTGTGCTGGGCATCTCTGGCACCTGTAACCAGCAGCTCTGGAGAGTTTGGCTGCTCCCCAGTGGCTGCTTTGCTGGGGAAACGGAGGCAAAGGCCACTTCCTCTCACAGGGGCCCTGCATGACAGGCTGGAGGCAGAGAGAACCTGATTAAAAAACCATTTCCCTTTATGCAGACTGTGTGAGGTACAGCTCTGGTATCTGTTCCCATCCCTGATGTCCAGAATGAGGTGGCTGGTGGGAAGTGTTCCAGCCATGCTAGGGAGGGACGGAGGGAGGGGACCAGAGCTGCCCCCCTGCCCCAGATTTCTAACCCTGCAATTTCACCACCTTCTGTGTCATCCTGCAGAGATGTGAGCTGTGCTTTGGAGTCTGGAGAGGAGCAGCCCCAGCCCTGAGTCTCCCTGATGCTGCCTCTGCTTCTGCACCCTTGGCTGGGGTGGGGACACTCCTGGGCCGTGCTGGGGACAGGGACGGGCAGTGGGGACGGATCCGGCCATGGGACGATGGTGCCAAGGCCCTGCCAGCGCCAGGACAGGACGGCCCTGGGTGGGCACCGGGCCCTGCCCTCTGTGGGGTCTGGCAGCTCTGAGGCCTGGGGGGTTTGGGGGGAGTCTGGGCTACTGGTGAAGCCCCCAGAGTGGTTCTGGGGAAGATCAGCTTTCAGGACATCAGTGTGACCTCGGTGTCCCCTCCAGGCCGGGAAGCCCCGTTCCTTGGTGGCATCTGCCACTGCTGACCTTTACTTTGCATGGGGAGCCCCAAATCGGGCCCCTCTCTGCCCACCACATGCCCCTGCCCCAGCTTTTGCTGTAAATAATGTAAAAAAAAGTGTTTTGTGCTGTACTGAGAGGACGTGATTCTGTGAACAGGATTTTAAATCTCTGTCTGTCTGTGTCCATCTTTTCCCCATTGGCAGGGGTGGGAGCAGGATGCCTGGGGCTGGTGGGAGTGGCCTTGGAAAAGGGGGAGACCTCAGGGAAGCAAGTTCAGCAGCACGTGCCTGGCTGAGGAGGAATATCAGGAATCCCTTGGACGGTGCGGGGTGGGAGAGGGGGCAGAGTCCATCCCTTTCTCCATCCCAGGGACATGGGCCACTGCTGATCACCTTACTGGGATGGATGACCCTGCTTTGGTGCCCTGGTGCCACTTCCCCTGGATATTTTCCCTGGCGGCAAGCCCAGGAACAAGCCCCAGGGATGTGGATTTGCAGCCTTCTGGCAGGCTGAGCTCAGAGTGAGCTTTGGCCGTGGATGGGATGATGGATCTCCCCGGGATTCCCCTCCTCTCTTCCCCCCCGGAGTTTCCCATCCCCGGGAGGTGCCACTGTGAGCACCGGGATGACAAGAGGAACCTGTGGCTTGTCTCCCTCTGTGTGATCTCGTGGAGCAGGGTCACTTGTGGCTCTGCTGCAGCTCCTGTGAGCAGGAAAGGGGTAGTTTCGGTTTCTGCCCTCACCCCTGGCCCGTGGGTGCTGAGCAGGAGGATGATCGTCTGCCCGTGATGCTCTGTGGGGACCCAGCCCCATCACTGGGGCCAGGATGGTACCGGGACTGTCCCCATTGTGCTGATGGCAGCAACCCACGTGTCACTGAGGCCGGTTTTCCCCTCTGAGTCACTGCATGCAGCGTTTTCCCCTCGCTGTCGAGCTCTGACTCTGTTTGTTCCACCCACGGTCCCGTTCTGCCCTCGGGCGTCACCAGCTCCTCCTCAGCCTGGCTGGGAAGGGGCTTTAACCCCACCCCACCCCGCACAGCCCTGATGGGTCACAGCGATGCTCAGGCTGTCACTGTCCCCAGGTCTCATTCGCCCCCTCCGCCCCCACAGCAGTGGCAAATGTTGCCAAGCTACAGAAATAAATATTTTCCAGCCCCAAATCTGCTGAGGCCGATAACCCTCGCAGCCACGGCACAGCTCTGGTGACACTCGGAGGGTTTGTTTGTTGTGGGGGTTGCCAGGAGCAGGTTGGGGTGTCACCCCGGGCCCCTCCAGTCCCTTGGGATCAGAGTGGGTGGGTGGGAGCTGTCCCATCAGCACAGGAGCCTCTCCTCCTCGTGACACAGACCTCAGCATCTGCCTGGGTTGGGGCTGGGAGTTTGCGGGGCGTCACTGGGCACTACTCCACAGTGCCAGTTCTCTGTGTGGGGTGACAGGACCTAATGGCAACCCTGTCCTACCCAGCCTGTTCTGACAGCAGATCATCCTGAACCTCCATGCTGGGCTTTCCGGGGCAGTGGTGGAATCCCCAGCCCTGGAAATGTTCAAAAAACCTGTGGATGTGGCATCTGGGGACATGGATTAGTGGTGGCTTTGGCAGTGCTGCAGGAACACTTGGACTCGATGGTTTTGGAGGGCTTTTCCCATTTAAATGATCCCAAGTTTCTGTGGCTTCTGCACATTGCTGAAACAGCTCCCTTTGGGCACAGGGGCTCCTCTGTGGGGACAGAGGGTGGATTTGCTTTCCTGGGAACCCAGTAAGAGCTTGGGGACATGCCAGGGTGGCACTGAGATGGAGGTTGTGACATCCACTGACCCATGGAGGGTCAGAGGGTCCATGGGTTGCAGGCTCCGTGGCCCCGCATGTGCCCTGGAGATGCTGCGAAATCAATCAGCGCCCACGCGCACGTCCTGCAATACAGGCGGTTCCTCCCCAGGGTCCTGCTCCCCACAGCAGGAAAAGCAGCCCAGCCCAGCCCAGCCCAGCCCAGCCCTGGCCCGGCTGGAGTGAGGCTGTGGTGCTGCACGGGGCCACCAGCGAGGCTGTCCCTGCTCTCTGCTGCGGTCCCCAAAGGTCCCCAGGTGTTTTCTGAGAAGGGGCAGTGGGTAACCCGAGAGAGGCAGAGAGGTGGCTGCATGGGCCGGCAGCTGCTCCCTTAAACCTGGCTCCCATAAACCCAGCTCCCCCAGGCCTGGCTCCCATAAACCCGGCTGCCCCAGACCCGGCTCCTCAGAGCCCACGAGGGTGTTTGCCAGCGGAGCAGGCACTGAGTCCCACACATTTCCTCCCACAGTGAGCTCCCTTTCCAGGCTGGGGGATGCAGCTCCAGCTTGGAGCAGATCTCTTGCCTTCCTGGGGACCCAGATGGATATGCTGGGACATGGAGGGGACAGCTTTAGTGGAGATGGCCCTGGCTGGCAGCCAGTCACCTCCTTCCCATCCTGCATGGTGGGACCATGTAGGGACCACCTCTGGGCAGGTGTTTTCTGTATTTCCCTGCTTTTCCCCACTCTCATATCCCCAGGACAAAGGGATGGAGGGATGCATCCCTCAAGGCAGCACTACCATGCAGATGCCAGGGTGCTGATGGAGCTGGAGGAGCTCCTCACCTTGCCCAGGTGTGATGTTCCTCAGTGAAGTTGCTCCCACCTGGAGGGATCTCCCCAGCCACTGCTGGGGCAGGAGGAGTCACCAGAGTTCCTCTAAAAGTTGTTGCCACTCTGTGATTTGGAGAGGAACCTCAGCTCTCTGGGGAAGGGAAGTCCCCAGCTGCCCAGACAGTCTGGTTGTGATGGTGGAAGAGGCTGTGACTATTTTGGGAGGCAGCCTAACCCCAGGGGTGTCATGGGCTTCCAGTCCTGTAAAACCCCCTCACATATTTTTATGGAATCCCAGAATGGTTTGGGTTAAAAGGTACCTTAAAGCTCATCCTGTTCCACCCCTGCCATGGGCAGGGACACCTTCCACTGTCCCACGCTTCTCCAACCTGGTCTTGGACACTTCCAGGGATCCAGGGGCAGCCACAGCTTCTCTGGGAATTCTAGTCCAGCCCCTCATCACCCTCACACCCAGGAATTCCTTCCTAATATCCCATGTTTCCCTGCCCTCTGGCAGTGGGAAGCCATTCCCTGTTATCCTCTCCCTCCTTGTTCTTGTCCCAAGTCCCTCTCTAGCTCTTCTGGAGCCCCTTTAGGCTCTGGAAGGGGCTCTAAAGTCTCCCTAGAACTTCCCTTTCCCCAGGTCAACATTCCCAGCTCTCCCAGCCTGGCTCCAGAAGGGGCTCCAGCCTTTGGAGTACAGAGGGATCGTTCCACATTTACAGCAAAGGGAGAATTTGTGTCCTTTTTGGTTTGCCAGGGGCCGCTGCTGCACCCCAGGGCTGGGAGGATCCGCAGCAGCTCGACTCCTGATGTCCCTGGGGAGCCTCTGTGTGACCTCCAGCTGCCCAGGGGACAGAAGAGCTCCCCCTCCCAGGGATCCCAGTCCCCATGGATGGAGGACAGAGCCTCCCCCAGCCCCTGGTCAGGTTCAGAGCGTGGCAGGCGCCCGTGATCGGGGTTTGGTGTTTCTTCCTCTGGCCGCTGTTCCCCGCTCAGCCTCTGACTTCATCCCGCAGGTATCCAGAGAGACAATGCCGGTGGCGGGGGCCAGCACGGCATCCTGTCCCCCCGTGTCCCCCCCTCTCCGCGGTCACTTCCCGGGATTGTTGCGCTCCCCTGGCCGGGCTGGCTGCGGTGTCCCCCGGGAGCGGGCAGGGATGAGCCACACGTGCCGCGGGGCCGGTGGAGCTTTGCTTAGCGCTGGAGCCCAGGATGGAGCCAGGAATGGCTATCCTGCTCCTAGGCTTCCTCCTGCCACCCTGTGCTCCATCAGGAGCTGTCCTCTGAGCACCAGCCCCATCCCCATCCCACACAAAACCCTTGGTCCGGCGTTCCCGGCGCTGGGCCAGCTTGGAGTGGGAACAGCGGAGAGTGGCTGAACCGGGCTGGGCTCCCTGCCGGCTTGGGTGGCATTAACCTCACAACTGAACTGATTAATCCAATACCAGGAGAATCCAGCCCTGTGTCACCATTCCCTGGCTCCAAGCCTCCATTCAGGCAGGGGCTGAGCCTGCAAATACCTTCCTTGCCATAATTCCCTGATTTCTGTGCCCAGTAGCTTGCTCCAGCAGCGATCCTTGGACCTGGAATATCTGCTTTTTCTCATGTAATTCCTTGTGTTTTGGGAGCACGATGCCCAGCTGTGCTTTCCATGAATCTCCATGTCCTGCCTGTCCAACCCCTGTGGGGAATGTTTAGATTATAAGGTTCAGCTCTTTTACCATTTGGCTGTGATATTTACTTTTTTTTGGGATGCATTCATAGAATCTAAGCCTAGTTTGGATTGGGAGGGACCTTAAAGATCCCATTCCACCCCTTGCAGGGTGCAAAGACAGGGACACCGTGCACTATCCTGGGGTGCTCCAAGCCCGGTCCAGCCTGGCCTTGGGGTGCTCAGCCCCGAGCCAGCTCTGGGTGCCTCTGATCCCGCTGGCACAGCTGCAGCAGGGGCTGGACCAGGGGCTGGTTGTTTCCTTCCTGAGGGTTGCCCTGGTTTATCCCAGCCTGGGAAGAGGGGGAGCAGCAGGGAGAGCAGCCCCTCTTCCCTGGGTGCCCTCTCCAAGTGAGGCGCTGGGTCCAGGGTGACCCAGTGCTTCCAGGGAGTGCCCAGAGCTTTGGGCTGGGCTCTGCTGGGATCAGGTGGGTGTGAGATGAGGATCTGCCATAGCAATAAAGGCAGAGGGTTCATCCTGGGATGATGCCAAGGGCCTGTGCAGGGAGATGGGGGGAAACTGGATGCTCCCAGCTCTCCCTGGCCACGTGTTTCCAGCTTCTGCTATTTCTGGGTTTCCTGTTTCCCTCAACAAAGCGCCTTCCCGGCAGGCTGGGACCAGCCTGGGGCCATCCCTGCCTTGCTGGGATCCACATCCAGCCAGGGGGGTTTGTTCTTCCTTCTGCTGGTGCTCCTGAGCATGGAAAACAATGGGCAGGAAGCTGGGGATGGGGTCTGTGTTCCTGCCCCGTGGAACGGGCTGGAGGTGTTGGGGGGGCTCAGCCTGCACAGAACAGGGCTCAGGAGGGACCTTTTCTCTCCCTACAATTCCCTGGAGCCGGGTTGGCTTCTCCCAGGTAACAACTGGCAGGACAAAAGGAAACGCCTCAAGCTGTGCCAGGGGAGGTTTAGGTTGGATATTGGGAAATTCCTTCATGGACAGGGCAGTGGTGGAGTGCCCATCCCTGGAGGGATTTAACAGCCCTTTGGATGTGGCACTTGGGGACATGGGTTATGGTGGCCTTGGCAGTGCTGGGATCTTGGAGGACTTTTCCAACCCCACAATTCCAGGATTCTGTGATCGCTCCAGGGCTCCGTGCTCCTCTGGGTTTGTCTCTCAGCTTTGCGGACCCGGAGGAGGACGCAGCGGCTTTTGACCCATTGCACGTGGGATGAGGAGGAGGAGGGCCCCTGTCCCTGCCCGGGCCGCTGCCGCCCCCTAGTGACCCCCAGCACGGACACTGGCTGGGCGCTGCTGGTGGCCCTGCGTGGGGGGACAACGAGCGGGCATCATTGCTGCGGGTCTCTTCTGGGGACGCAGATCAAAGATGGGGCTGGACAGGGACGGGGGCCCGCGGCTGGGTGCCAGCGATGGGCGGGGGCGGTGGCAGCCCCGGTGTCCCCGCCGTGCGGAACGGGGCGCTGCCGCTTTAAGAGCGCGGTGCCCTCAGCCAAGATGGCGCCGGCGGGATCCGCCCGTGCTTCAACTGCGCCTGCGGAGAGGCGTGGCCTCGGCTGGTCACGCGCTCGGGTCGCCCCGCCCATCCTTCCACTGCGCCTGCGGGGGGCGTGGCGCCCGGGAGTCACGCGCTCGGCTCGCCCCGCCCCTTCCGCCAGCCCCGCCGGAGGAGCCGCCGGGAGGGCCGCGGGCGCCGGGCCCGGGACCGGCCGGGCCAGGCCGGGCCGGACAGAGGTACGGGACATGGGCTGGGGCGGAGAGAGCGGGGCCGCAGCTGCGGGGACACGGCCCGGAGGGAGCTCTGAGAACGGCAGCGCCGTCTCTTCCCCTCCCCGTGTGTGTGCGGCCGTGCCCCGGGCCGTGCTGGGAAGCAGCGTGGCCGCCGCACCGGGAGCTTTGGCAGAAGCTGGAGGGGGAAGCTCAGGGCAATAATGGAATCCGGGGGTTGTGGATCCCCGCGTCCGGCAGGGATGTGCCCGTGACTGGCAGGAGTCAGTGGCTTCCGGCTGCCAGAGGGCAGGGTTGGAGGGGGTGCTAGGGAGGAATTGTTCCCTGGGAGGGTGGGCAGGCCCTGGCACAGGGTGCCCAGAGAAGCTGTGGCTGCCCCTGGATCCCTGGCAGTGCCCAAGGCCAGGCTGGACAGGCTTGGAGCAGCCTGGGACAGTGGGAGGTGTCCCTGCCCATGGTGGGGGTGGGATTGGATGGGCTTTGAGGTTCCTCCCACCCCAACCACTTCTGTGACCCCGTGAGTCCCCTGTGTGAAGTACCAGCAGCCCCTCTGCTCCAGATGCAGGGCTGGCCCTGCCCCACAGTTCAGCCTGGGAAGGCTCCTGTGTCCTCCCTGAGCTTCCTTGCCTGAAACCCTCTTTCTCTTCCCGCAGCTCCAGGAAGTGCCAGAGTGGCGGCAGGAGCAGCTGATCCTTGGGAGGAGGTATGGATACGGCTTTTTGGATGGGTAAATGACGCTCTGGAATGGTGGCTGACCTCTGCGTGGGGGAATGCCGGTGCTGGGGGCTGAGAACCGGATTGGGCAGCACAGGGATGGGATTCCCTCCTGCCTGTCCCTGCTGCAGGGCACAGGGTGGAGCTGGTCTCTCTCTGCATCTGTTTGGGGGCTCAAGGAAAACTGTCTGCTGAAGGAACCTCCAGGAATAGACAGGGTGAGAAACAGAGCAGCAGGAATTTGGAGATCCTGTGATACTGTGTGTTCCCAGCCTGTGGGTGCTGTGAGCTTTGGCTTGTCCAGGCTTTAAAGCCTTACTTAATCATGGAGCTTGTTTCTCAGGTTTTTTTGCAGCCAGAATAAATGAACAATTGAGCTTTTTACATCAGTTCAGAGTAGGTGTTTGTGGAATGCACGTTTGGGATTTTCCAGGTGTTGGTGGCTCTGTTCCAGGCTCGGGTCTGTGGGACAGGACTGGGAGCACCTGTGGGGACGTGGCTGGCAGACACTGCTGCTCCTCTGGCTCCCTTTGTTCCCACAAGGACTGAAAACCAGGATTGTTTTTGTTTTCACGTGCTGCATGGGTGGTACTTGTGTAGAATAGAGAATTGTTTTTAGTTCTTTGCGATGAAGCAGCCAAATTATGTTTGGCTGTGCTGAGCTGCCCCCTTGGGAATGGCCCCCACCCTCTACATGGGGCAGGGAATGGGCTGGGGGGGGGTGTGACCTCACACTCAGCTGCACCAAAATATCTTTTGAGATTTGAATTTTTGCTGTTGTGCCTTGTATCTACCCTCACCCCCCTTCCCAAATAGCAGATGATTTCTTTCCCTCTGTCACAGTCCCTCATTTTCTTCTTCCCTCCTTGCTGTGGAAGGTGGCACCAACTGTGTCTGCAGCTGGATGTGGCTGCTAGGAAAGGAAGACAAATTGGCCCCAAATTGCTCACCTGGAGCATGTTCAGAATTCATCCATGCAGTGTCCCACGTCCCTTGGGTGTCCTGGGAGTTGGCCAGGGTGTCTGCAGCCCCAGGCTGCCCAGACAGGTGAGGGCTGGCACTGACTGACCCTGCCATGGTCTGGTCACAGACCCATCCAGCAGGTTTGTCCAGCAGCTTGGAGAGTGGGAGTAGTTCTGTGCCAGGTGGCTTTTAATTGTTCCCTCTGGGATAACAGCCCACTCCTGGTGCTGCTGCACAGCCTCACGTGCAGGTGTTTGTGAGGGACTGTGAGCCCTGGTTTTGTAGGTCATGGAATGCTTTGGCTTGGGAGGGACAGGACACAGGGAATGGCTTCCTACTGCCAGACGTGGGATATTGGGAAGAAATTCCTCCCTGTGAGGGTGAGGAGGCCCTGGCACAGGGTGCCCAGAGAAGCTGTGGCTGCCCCTGTAAGTGCCCAAGGCCAGTTTGGATGGGGCTTGGAACACCCTGGGATAGTGGAAGGTATCCCTGGCAGGGAGATGAACTTTCAGGTCACTTCCCACCCTCATCATTCTGGAATTCTGTGGTTCTAGTCACTAAAACTTCTCATTTGCATCCAGGCCATTTTCCAACTGCTTTTGTGGCAGAAGTGCCAGGGCTGTTTTCACACTCTGCTGTGAACTGGGACTGCACTCTCAGGACTCTGTCCAGAGAGGGAGGATGGAGAGAGATCATGAAGCCACTTCAGTGCCATCTGGGAGCCCCTGAGCCCACTTCTCCTCAGCATGGACCTCAGCTGGGGCTCCTTCAGCACAGGCTGTGGACACCTCTTGAAAATCCATCCTAACCCTGTAACAAAAACAGGGCCTGTAGGGATGTCCTGCTTGTCAGAGTTCTCCTGGGGAAGGAGCTGGCCAAGAGGACACAGGTTGTGATCCAGTTTAAAACATTTTGGCAGGATGTGGCTTTGGAGCCTTCATCCAAGGCTCCTGGGTTTTCAGGGCGGAAGCAGAGCCGGATCAGTTCCTAATGCTCCAGGATGAAAACCACCCCTGTTTATTCCGGCTATTTCCCTCCAGGTCATGTGTTAGTCACAATCCTCACACGCCCCTGGGTGAGCAGGGTGGCAGCTGGGTGGGTGGTGGGCAGGGTTTGCTGGCCCAGGGTGCCACCTGAGAGTCACCCCTTACCAGCCACACAGGTATGTTGGGGAAACAGGGTGATCCTCCTACACGGAGCTGTGACACCATCCTGCATTCCCAGAGAGGCTGGGAATGGTGGAAAAGCTGTTGCTGTGTTTCAGTATGGAAATTGCTGTAAATAACTGAATTTATTTGGGAAAATACAGTTTAGAATCCAGTAGTAACCTCCCCTCAACTGGTCACAAACTCCCTGTAAGTTTGGTTTTGGGCATTTTAATGTCGAGCTGGCTTTAGTCAAAACATTAAGCAAAAAGAAAAGAAGCTGGAAGCGATTGTGAGGAAGCTCCTGGGAAGAGGTGGCTGAGCTGAGATTGTGGCTTTTTAAGTGAGAGCTAAAATGGTAATAACACAAAGTTTAGGAGGAAAAAAAAGAAGTTTTGCAGTGAAACCAATGGATGGGGCAGATAGCTGTGAGTCAGTAACCAAGACATGCTCCTAGTTCTGAGTTGTGATGTACCAGTGCTCCCAGCTCAGCTGGATTTGTGCTAAACAACGTTTATTTTGGCTTTGGAGGACTGGTGCTGGTTCTGAACAGGGCTGGCACCTCTGTGCACTCACCTTGGTCTGTACCTGTTGCTGGAGCAGTTGCTGGGGTGGTTTTGGGATGGGTGTGTTGCTCTTTGCCTCCATTTGAGTATTCCATGTCCTGGGCTGAGAGGCAGAAGCTCTGTGGAATGGTAGATTATTCCAGAAGAGGTGGGCCTGGTGTAGATGGAAGGATGTGGGCTCTGTGTGTCTGTGCACCTCGGGATGGAAGCGAATCCCACAGCACCTGAGTTCCTGGGAAACCCAAACTGTCCCAGGAGCCAGTGCTGCTCTGTGCCGTGTGACATGACTGGTGACATGTGACAGCCCCTGTCGCCTTCCTGGAGGGGTGTCAGACCCAAGCCTGCAGTATCGGCTCTGGGGCCCGTGTGAGTACACACCAGAGAACTCCAAACAAAAAAGAACCTCAAACAAGCCCTACATACCCTGTAGTCTTTGTGTCCAGCCTTTGTTGGTAGAATTCCCAGTTTCCCTCAAACCTCCTATTGTTGGGGCTGGTGTGGCTGGACAGCCTTGGCCCAGCTCAGGCAGCATTCCCGGGATGTGTGTGCCTGTGCTGGAGCAGCTGCTGAGGATGAGAAGCTGCCTGGAGAAATCAGCCTTGTGCCAGGGCCAGCACAGCTCCATGCCCCTGGCCAGGAGGGACAACTTCTCCAAGATCCTGCTCCTGCATTGGGGGGAGGCTGGGGGAACACTGGTGTCCTTCTTGGCCAACCCAAGCCATTCCAGGACCAGCCAGGCACCAGGAGTTTTGACCCAAAAGCCAAATGCTACATTTTTTTCTCTGTTCCTTTTTTTCAGCTTTTACAATTGACTTATGCTGCATTTTTTTCCTAGTTTGTATACTGACGGGTCTGGTACTTGTGGGAAGGGATGTGTCTGAGAACCACGTGGGGCTGGGGAGGAAGGAGAGCCTTGAGTTGTCAAAGCTCAGCTTAGATTTGCTAATCTTTAAAAAGCCCCCAGTCTTGTGATCCGGGCTTTTGGTTTCCCAGAGGAAACAGCCAGTAAGTGCTAAGCTGGCTCCTTCCCACAGTGGAAATGACTCCAGAGGTGGCTGGTTGGGATTGCTGCCTGCTCCTGGTGTGATGTCCATGAGGTGCTGCTGGAGCTGGGCTCAAACCTCTCCTCTGACAGGGAAGGACAAAATGCTGTGGGAGTTTTTCCATGCTGTGACTGGGAAAGCCTCGAGCCTGTGTGCTGGAAGGGCCGCTCTGAGCCCTTGGAGTCCCAGTCCCATCCCCTGCTGCCACGGTGGCCCTGGGATGGCTGTCACAGTGAGACTGAGGGACCCCATCTGCTGGGTGACACTGAAGCCTGGAACAAGGAGAAAACCTTGGAATGCTTGGTTTTTGGCTTGAAAATGGCAGTGAGGGCTGAGCATCCCAGCAGGATGGCAGCGAGGCCCGGGCTTCCTGCTGCCAGTGCTGTCACTGAGTCACTCCTGGGCGCCGTCGTGGGGACCCTGCCGGGTTCTGCTTTGCTGCTTCCCCTTCTCTGACTGCCATGGGAGCTACTGGAGGAAGATGGTGTCACACTGGTGTTGGGGACACCGGGAGCCCTGGGGTATGTATGTGTGCTCCGGGGGTGTGCAAAGAGGCAGCTGTTGCCCGATGGAGATTTGGGGTAAATGAACAACCAGATAAGAGTTACCCTGTTTTTGAAGGCCTTCTGAAAAGTTGATATTCTTGAGTCAGGTTTTCTCACGCATTGTACTAAAAACACCAGCTTTGTTCACGTTCCTTCTTGGAGAAGGGAGTCTGATGGACTGGGCACTTCACTGGTCCACTTGAGAGGTGGGATTTTCTCTCCCAATCCTCTCTCACTTTGCAAACCTTATAAATTGTGTATCCATAATAAATGGGCTCTCTTTTGGGGCCCTTGGCTGTTCTCTTAATTGTGGTAAAACTGTGTCATTCTTTTGTGCCTGGTTGCTACAGGTACTACAGATAAGCACGAAAATGGGCTGGTTTTTATTTTATTTTATTCCTTGTGCCAGGAAAGCATCACTCACCTGTAGAGGGAGTGTTTTGGTAAGAAAAAGTGTCTTAAACCTGTGTCTCTGGGGCTGCCAGGAGAAGTGAGCATGGAATTATCCTCCTGTGTGTCTTTCTTGTGCTGCCGGGTGTTCCCTGGGCTCTGCTGTGGCTGGAAGGTGCCGTGTTTGCTGCCATGGTTTTGGATTTTAAAGCTGTAAACGAGAACCAGCTTGAGGAGGGATTGAGGGGAGTAGGAGGTGATTTTGCCCTGTTTTTTTTCTCCTCCAGCCCGGACTGCAGCTGCCTGTGCTGCAGGAACTGCTGCTTTCTGTGCAAAGCAGAGAGGTTTAGGTGGAATATTGGGGGGAAATTGTTCCCTGTGAGGGTGGGGAGCCCCTGGCACAGGATCTCAGAGAAGCTGTGGCTGCTCCTGGATCCCTGGAAGTGCCCAAGGCCAGGCTGGATGGGGCTTGGAGCAGCCTGGGACAGTGGAAGGTGTCCCTGCCCATGCTGGGGGTGGCACTGGATGGGCTTTAAGATCCCTCCCACCCAAACCACTCTGGGATTCTACAAATACAGAGAGATTTTAAACCCATTTCCCACATATTTACACACTGAGTCTTATTGGAAAATCCCTGTAAACCATGTTACGCTGCAAATAAGCCCCAAGACACATGAGCAAAGTTCCCTTAATTCTCTGCCAGGCTGAATCGGCCATCCCTGCCTCCTGGGCTGGGAGCTGGATCCACTGTCCTCCCTGCAAGTGTTCTCTGGAGGAGCATCACAGCACTTCAGTGCCATTTAATTATTTTCATTGTTACGTGGCAAATACTGGCTTTGAATTCCTGGGTTTCTCCTGCTCTTGGCTCTCCAGGCTGTGCTGTCTGTGTGCTCTCAGGGTGTGCAGCTGCTGGTGTGCCTTCCCCAGCACCCAGCTCCCCTCAGCTCCCTCTTTTCCAGGATCTTCTGCAGCAGTTTAATGAGAAAACACAGCTTAAAAGTTAAGGAACATGGTGTTCCACAGCGTGAGGCTCAGCAGAAAGCACCCTGTGCAGTGCCAAGGCTTTTTGTGTGTGTTGTGGTGGTTTTTTCTGTGTAACAGGAAGTGTTTTCTGCAGAGTGTGTAATTCAGCCTGTTGGGAAGTGCTGGCTGGCATTTTCCCTTCCTGGAACAAGGCTGAGCTGTGTAGTTGGTTTCTCTCTTAATTCACTGGAAAAAGAAAAAACCAGTGTTTGCAAGAGCAAAGTGCACATGGCCAGCAGTGGGTCCAGGTGGGCAGCCTGGCCTGGAACAGGAACAGTGTGGCCAGTAGGACCAGAGCAGCCTCAGGCTGTGCCAGGGAGGTTCAGATTGGACACCAGGGGGAATTTCTTCACAGGAAAGCTTGCTGACATTGGAAGGGGCTGCTCATGGAGGTTTGGGGTCCCCATCCCTAGAGGTGTCCGAGGAAGGGCTGGATGTGGCACTCAGAGCTCTGGGCTGGTGACAAAGTGGGGATCAGGCATAGCTTGGACTGGATGATCCTGGAGGTCTTTTCCAACTGAAATGATTGTGTTTTTGTCTTCTCATGGAGATGCAAAGATTCCCACTTCTAGGTGGCAAGAACTATTTTTGAGGCTCATATCTGATTTTTTCCCCCATTTTAGCTTATTACTATGTTTTCAGAGCTTGTGCTTTTGTAGTTCCTCTGCTGTCCTGGACAAGAGGAGGAGAGACAGTGGGTCCCATGTCATGGTCTGACACGGGCAGCTTCTTGAGACTCGTGGGGTCCAAAAAAAATAATTGCAAACCTACTGAGAGCACGTGCAGGGGTCATTTAATAAATATATCAGGGGTGGCACTTGCCTTGGCTAACACTGGAATTCCAGCCTGAACTTCAGGAGACATCACTGCATCCACCCTTCCCATGGGAAAAGCATTGCAGCCTCTGGGTCTCCAGGGCCGAGTGTCAGTCCAGTTGGGTTAGAAAATGAATTTTCCTGCTTGTGCTCTGAAAAGCTTCCCTTTGCTCACAGGTTTGGAAGCTCTGGCCATGGATCAGAAGGGCTATCATCGGGGGAGCTTCCAGAGCACCACCAGTGATGAGGATATGCTGGAAATAGCTGGAGCATCCATGGATTTCTCCATGGCAGATGATGACCCTCCGCTCGACAGGGAGATGGGAGGTAACACCCACCAGCTCTCCCCTTTCTGCTTTTCCTGATGGCTTTGGATAGGATTTCATGGGAATATTTGCTGTGTGGGTCCTGCTGGGCTCTGCCCAGGATGGGTCTGGTGTTTCCTGGCACCAGGGTGAAAAGTTTGCAGGATTCCAGGCTGGATTGCATCCCTGTCTGTGGCTCTGGGGCTGTGACATGGAGCATATCCTGCATATCCTGTGGCTTCAGCAGAGTCCTTTCTGGAGTTTTACAAAGTAGCTGCTGTGGAGAAGAGCTGGCAGTGGCAGGGAGGGAGGGATGTGAGCACCATGGAATGGCAGCACTCAGCTGTTCCTGGGGGTTGTGATATGAGCACAGACTGTCCCCTCCCTTCCCTTCTTACTTATCTGTAATTTTGGAGGTTTTCTGTGGTGGAGAGAATCTCAATGTTGTAGCACAGGGGGATTTGGTGCTTCCCCTGCCACCCCTATCTGGCCAGAGGATTTGCTCCTCCTCCTTGAGTCTGAGCTGGGAAATTAATGGAGAAGGGATGAATCCACAAGGATCTGCTGAGCTCTAAGGAGTGGTTCCCCTGGATGAGGCTCTCTCTGTTGACAGGGTGCTCAAGTCTTCAGGGGAGGTGACACTGAAGTAAAAAGAGGAAATTTTAAAGGGGGGAAGAGCTCCTTGCCCAAATGCCAGTTTCAGTTCTCCCTGTGAACTTCCCCTGCTGACCTCAGATGTTTGCTGGCAGATGTTGGTGTGCCAGGTGTGAAACCTGAATTTGTGGGGGCCCAGCTGGGAGGTGGTGGACGAGGTTCTCTTGATCAGGATCAGTTTGACTTGGAACAGAGGCTAGACAAAAGAAGAGGAATAAAGTAGATATTTATTGAAAGGCCTTCAGAGGCCCCCCCCTGGCAATACAAGAGCCCGGCTGCAGCCCTGCCAGGATGGGCCTCCAGATGGTCACAGAAAAGGGACTTGGTCATGGGGTTTCACACTTTTAGACGTTATGGTCCACTTGCATATTGTTAGGTTAACTGTCCAATTAATAACTTCGAATTATGAAGTTCCATCCTCCTTGCTTGCCCTCCTCTTTTTTTACATTGTTTATGCTTTTGGGCCTGAGGTTCGAAACGGTTGTTCTTGAATCTTGAGCTGGAGAGAATTGTTGTCTGACTGCCCTGTAAAGAGAACTTAGTAACACTTAGTACGAAGCTAAGAGCTACACATTAAAGCAGAACAGAAAAAAACCTTAAAACTTGAGGCATCACTCTCCTTCTTTCAGAGGCAGACTTAAAAACGTTTCAGTGGTAGAAGGTCTCCTCTTCTCTGCAGCATTTAAAAAGGTGCTTTCTCTTTGAGCTCTAAAGGCAAGAATTGAGGCAGGTACTGACAGGGATGGATTTGAACTGAGAGAGGAAAGATTCAAGTTAGATTTAAGAAGAAATTGTTCCCTGTAAGGGTGGGGAGGCCCTGGCACAGGGTGCCCAGAGAAGCTGTGGCTGCCCCTGGATCCCTGGCAGGGCCCAAGGCCAGGCTGGATGGGGCTTGGAGCAGCCTGGGACAGTGGAAGGTGTCCCTGCCCATGGCAGGAGGTGGAATGGGATTAACTTGAAGTCCTTTCCAACCCAAATCCTCCTGAGACTCCATGATCAGAGATCTGAGTGCCCAATTTACCCAGACTGAATCCTGATGCATATGACCACAAACAGGATTTAGCAGCGAGTTATTCTCATCTTAAATTAAAAATGAAATTAAAAATTGAAGTGGGAGCCCTGAGCTGGGTCATCTCCCCTTCTTTCTTCACCCGCCTTCCTCCTTGACCTCAGACAGAACCCAGGAGCTTTTATCAGTGAGACCAAAGTCAACGTGGGGAGGGTGCAGAGTTTCAGCCTCCCAGACAGTGCATGAATGACAAGTTATCACCAGCAAATTGGAGCCCGAGGAGCTTAATCACCAGCCCCTTTGAGCTCCATGTGCATTGAATAAAGGTGAGATAAAGGCTGCTTGTGGGGCTGGACTTGGGAGAGCCTTTGAAGTCTGACTGTGCCCAGAGGACAAAAGGAAAATCCAGTGCCTGCCTGCTGGAAAGACAGTGAGCAAAGCGCGTTTCTGGGAGTTATTCAGCAAGGAAAATGTCGGCTGGGTGGGGAAAGAAAGGGGTTTGTGTGTCAGTACATCGGTGACTGAGCCACCGCAGTCAGGAGACTGTTGATAAACGTGTGTTTTCTTGTACTGTATCGTGCCTTGGGGCAGAGCTCCGGGAATGCGCTGCAGAGCAGGGAATGTCCCAGGAGCATCCCATGTGGGATGGCCCTGGTGGCAGTGCCCCCCCCGGGCGGGTGCAGGGGCTGGCCCTCGTGACGGTGCCGGTGACGCCACGCCGCGAGTGGGGAGGGTCCAGCGCCGCTGCGGGATCGGCCCCGGCCGAGTCGGGAGGAGGAGGATGCACAAAGTGTCACTGTGAGCCCGAGAATGTCCCCCTGTGCCCGGCCGTGGCACCGACAGAGCCCCGGAGCTGCTCCTGCGGGGTGGGGAGCGGCTGAGCCAGGGTGAGGAGACCCTTCCAGGGAGGAAAAGGAGATGTGAGCTGAGGGGAAAGTGTCTGTGTGTCCCGGTGTCCCCATGTCCCTGCATGCTGTGGGGCAGCGGTGCTGGATCAGGCTGGGAGGGGCTGTGGGATTTCTGCTGTGTAATGCTTGCTTGTTCACTGTCCCTGTGAGCCCCCTGCTTTTGTGGGATGTGCTGGAGCAGGGAAGCAGTGGTGGAGCTCTCCAGATGCCCTGGCTGTCCCTGTGCTGCTGGCAGGAAAGGCAGCAAACGCTGTGGCTTTATGGGGTGGCACACATGGCATAGCCTGGGACGTCAAGTGCAGCCTGATTTTCCTAAGCCCAGCAGGGTCTGAAGTGGAGCATTAATTACCCCTTTTGGAGAGTGATTAAAACACTGAGAAATCTGTTTGAGCTCTAAGAGGGTCACTTCACTCACTGTCTCTTGGATTTGGAGATCTGGACGCTACAAACAAGGAGAGCTGTGCAATCGTCTTGGATGTGTTTTGGCAGGGCATCACTGAGCTAATTTTCCTCCTTTATTCCTATCTGGGAATCCCAGGATCCTTGATTTGCAGCAAGCCGAGGCAGGAAATACGATCTTTATAAATATTTATGGCTGTCAGCCATTTCATAGTTCTGGATAACCCCTTGTTAAAATGTAAAGATGTTTCCTCATTATCATCTGTCAAATGAACAATTGTGTGTGGCTGGAGACCTCGGGATTCTCCTTTGGGAATAGAAATCCTAGTGCTGTAGGAGGGCAGGCTGGGCTGAGTGGGGATCCTGGAGAGCCAGGATCAGGCTCCAACCTGCACCTGCATGGTCTGGAGTGGGAGCAGCCCATCCCCTCTACCCATGGGATCACTGGGGCTGTGCCCGGGCAGGTGCGATCAGGGTCTTGCTGGGGGTACCAGGACTTGGAGCCCCTCTGTCACTGCAGCTCTGTGCTTGCTTTGTGCCTCAGGGTCTGGTTCCTGGTGCTCCAGGGGAAGCTTTGGGCTGGGAGAGTGTTCCCAGGACAGCTCAAAGTCACTGATCTGGGCAGTTGTTCCAGGAGAGTGAGCATGGAATGTACCTGATCTCATCTTCTTGCAGAAAATGCTTCTCAGGGTGTTCTATTAGTTTGGTTAACTCTCATTCATTAATACTTTTCTTTAGCACAGCTTTTTTTTTTTATCTTTAGAGAAGATTATGGTAAAAAAGGAGTATGCAGAGAGAGCCTGCTGTGTGCAGCATGGAAACAGGAATGATTGGGGTGCTTCTGGGAGAGGTGGTCACTCCTGTGGGAACAAACCCAGCTCCTCTCTGGGCTGCAGGTGGGACTTGTTCAGGGGACCAGGATGAGGCCTCTGTTTGTTCCCTGGATACCTGTGCCAGGTAACTCTCGTGTCCTTGGAGCAGCACCAGCCAGGTGGCACAAGGGGTTCCAGGCACTTCAGTGTTCCACGTGCTCCACCTGCTCGTGTTGTTGTCAGGATGGTTTGTTCAAGGAGGTTCTGATCCATCAGATTTAGAGAGCAGCATCAAGGATTTCCAGTGGGGATATTTTAGTGGGGAAATCTCTGGAAGCCTTGATACTAATTTTGTATTTCCAAGCTTTTGGTCTCAAAAAATGCTGTTAAAAGCAGGGATTCCTCATGGAAAACATGTCCCACTTTCCTCCCAGTGCAGTCGGCAGTTGGGGCTCATAGTCTGTGCCCTCAGCATTTGGAAGAGCTCTGCAGAACTCCACCTTTTTTTTTTTTTTTTGTCCCAACTGAAGCAAGGAGCTGTTTTAAGTGGGTTATTTTGTGGTGGTTGTCAGTTCTGCACATGACTCATCTTGTTTTCCTGCAGCTGTGGCAATCTGGGAGATGGGCTTGGGAAGCCTTTACAGCTCTTCTCCCTTCCTGCTTCACATGATGGGGCAGAGGGCAGCTCTTTGAATTCCTTATTTTTCCCATCTGGAGACACCTTTGCCCCCATGATATCTGCAAGCTAAATATACTCAAGTATCAACCATTATCCTTCTGCCTGGGAGTTTTAACCCTCCTCTTCCCTCACCTTCCAGTTTTGACTGGATTTTGGTTTTTGCTCTTCTGTTTTTCCCTCTGGATGGCTGCAAACCCTCGATGTCTTCCAGAACCAGAATTTTGGGAATGTACACCAAGCATTGTTTTCCATGAGTTAGAGAAGGTTAAACAGGAGGCCCAGTGGTTTGGCTGAGTTCTCACTTGAGGGAGGCTGCAAGTCCCAGTTTGGTGTTTTCCCAAGCCCCCATTTGGTACCACTTTCTGCTTTCCAGGCCCCACTAGATGCTTTGCTTTCCCTGTTTCCCTATTCCCATCCATATCTTCCTGACCGCCCTGCTCTCATTCTTGTAACATCTACCTGGGGTCTCTTCCCTCAGCTCTGTTGGAAGTCCTAAATATTCCTTTTCTCATCTTCCTCTCCCATCTGCTCGCCTCAAATGGCAGAATATCCTTGTGGCAAATCCTGGATTTAGGGAAAAGGCACCGTTGAGATGCTGGTGGTGATTTACTTTGCTCTGAACAGTCATTTCCAGAAACAACCCCATCTCCAGGTGCTCTGCTGAAGCTGGGGAGGGGGTACCTGGCCCAGATCACCTTGGAATGTGTTACCTGTGGCATTCAGTTCAGGGAACATATCAGTAGCTTTTTATTTCCACTGAAATCTGTGATTTTCCTCCTAAATGAGTTTTATTTTTTCATAAAAAGAGCAAAAATGAAGAAATGCTCAATTTCCCCCCTTCCTCCCCCACCAGGCTTTTCCTCATATAATGGAGGAGGGATGAATGGCACGAGCACCATGATGGATTTCCTGGAGGAGCCTCTTCCTGGCGTGGGCACCTACGAAGATTTTAACACAATAGATTGGGTGCGAGAGAAGTCCAGGGATCGGGACAGGCACAGGGAGGTAAAAATTCCTCCTCCTCCTCCTCCTCCCTGGCTCTGAGTGCAGGATAATGAACGTGTGACTCTTGCTGGGGTAGGGAGGCGCTTCCTAGAGACCCCTTAGGATGGGAGCTGAGATTTCAGTTTGAGGAAAAGGAGCACTAAACCAAACATGTTGCGGTTTATTGGTTACTGCTTCTCTTCTGAAGGGTTTGATTAATTTAAAATGAGGGGTTTGGAGCACAGAACCAGCCTGGTTTTCTGCTCTCACAATTGCACTGGTGAATGGTGCTCTTTCTAGTGGAATTTTTTTGTTTGAGGAGACTGAGTGCAATTCTTCTAGAATTCCTTCCCAGGACTTCACCACTCTGCAATTAAAGGAATCTACTCAGAATGCAAGGGGGGGCCTTATCTGAAATACCCATGTCCCCATGCTCCTGCCTTGCTGGCAGCACTCTTGGAGGGTGATGACTGAACTCGTCTATTTCTTTGCCAAAATATTCTTTGATTATTTATTTTTTCCCTGAGTGTCACAAACCGACTTGTTTCTTACTGACAAGAGCCCAGGCAGAACACAGACCCTGCTCAGTGTGCACAAATAAAAGAAATAAATATAATGCCCCAATCTGGGTGAGTGCAGATGCAGCCAAGGGGCTCTGTGTCCCTGCTGCCTCCTGCCCAAAAACTGTTCCTGTCTGTGCATTCAGAGTCCAAACCCCAAAGCCTTGGCACGGGTGTGTCTCCAGGCTCAGGTGAGGGCCCATCAGCCTGGGACAGTCCAGGCTGTCTCCTGTCTGCAGAGGTCTCAGAATCAGGGAATGGTTTGGGTTCGGAGGGCCCTTAAAGTTCACCCCATCCCCCCCCTGCCACAGGCAGGGACCCTTCCACTGCCCCAGGGTGCTCCAAGCCTTGTCCAACCAGGTCTTGGGCACTGCCAGGGAACCAGGGACAGCCACAGCTTCTCTGGGCACCCTGTGCCAGGGCCTCCCTACCCTCAGAGGGAACAATTCCTTCCCAATATCCCATCCATCCCTGCCCTTTGGCAGTGGGAAGCCATTCCCTGTGTCCTGTCCCTCCATCGCTTGTCCTCAGTCCCTCTCCAGCTCTCCTTTAGGCTCTGAGGTCTCCCTGGATCATTTTCTTCTGCAGGTGAGCACCCCACGCCTGTCTCCATAGGAGACATCAAATCAGGTCAAGACAAAATTTAGGGCTGTCCAAAGAGGTGTAGAATTGGTGCAGTGAAAAGAATTCCAAAGGAAGTCCTTTAGGCCCCCACCCCAGGCTGTCTAGGGTTCCACAGCAGTGCTGCTGGGACCAGTGTGGCATTGGGAAGACAAAAATCCAGAGAAAAACCCAACCAACTCTCATCCAGGCAGAAAGGATTCTTACTGCATGAACTCCTCATTTAGTGGATGTTGTGTCCATGAATGTCCCTTTTTATCTGGGAATAATAGTGGTGAACTGGAACGTTTCCCTTGGGAGAGGCAGCTGGGCACACAATGGCTGTTCTGTCACCCTTTGTCTGCCTGTCAAGAGCAGTGAGACTGACAGGCCTCAGCCATCCTGGGCATCTGGGACAGGGCTGAGTCCCACTGCCCAGTGCCACCTGTGCCCGCTTCCCAGCTGGACTGTTCCTCTCTGCTGCCATTATATCTGTGACCCCCTCGTGTCCATATCTTTGGGACTCTGGCACAGGTTGCCCAGAGCAGCTGTGGCTGTCCCATCCCTGAGTGTTCCAGTCCATGTTGGACAGGGCTTGGAGCAACCTGAGACAGTGAGTGGAAGGTGTCCTTGCCCATGGCAGGGGGTGGGACTGGGTGATCTTTAAGGTTCCTTCCCACCCAACCCATTCTGGGATTCCATGATTCTTAATCCATTCACCTACACCTCCCGTCCAGAGCTGCACCAGCTGTAGGAGCAGCCACTGTCAGATGCTTTTTCTCTCCCCACTCAAAGCAGAGTGATGGTGTCACCAAGTAGTTTTAGAGCATTTACACCACAGTGGATCAGAGTCCTCATGGATTTTTGTTTCTTTCTGCAACCCCTTTCCCAGATCACCAACAGAAGCAAAGAGTCCACCTGGGCACTGCTGCACAGCGTGAGCGATGCCTTCTCTGGCTGGCTCTTGATGCTCCTCATTGGTTTGTTGGCAGGTGAGAGCAAACCTCCAGGTAAAACTAATTCCTGCACTGCAGCAGCAGGATCCATCCCTCCACAAGGCCTGGCAGATCCCTGGAGCAGCAGGATTTTGGAGTGAGGACTTGTGCTGACACTGAGGGCTCTGCTGCTGCCTTGTAATTCACTGGGAATTATTTCTAAGTGCTTTGAGGCTGTGTTTATGCAAAACCAAAATACAAAACTGAGGTTGAGAGGTGTCCTGGACAATGCTCTGGGTCTGCTACTGGTAGAGAACTCTGAAATTATTAAAAAATGTTTATCAAAGCAGAGCTGATCAAAATGCTGGGGATGTCTGTGCCAAATTCTCCTTGTGGGTACTGAAGGGGTTAATGGCAGGGGCTGCTGACAAGAGTTTCTTATTTTTAGGGTTTTTCCATCTGTTCTTAGATATAAAAAGGGAGAGATGTTGCTTGGAAATCAGGTGTCTTTCAGAATTCAGCTGGTTGAGACCTTTTAAATTACTTATAAACAAACTTTGGCCCCAGGGCAGCAGGAATAAATCACTTGGATACAAATCTTCCCAATAGGAAGCAGCAAGCATCTGTCACGAGGGATTGGAGGGAAATCTTGTGTTAATGTTTATCCAGGAAGGCTGCTGGCCAGTTGGTCATTAACTGGGGGATCTGCTGAAGGTTTATTGCAGCCTCTGGAGCTTGTGCTGCCACTTGCTCCTATGGATCAGAGGTCCCTGGCCTCTGCCTTGGTGTGGGGGTTTGAGGATTGGAGGAGTTATTAACAAAAGTGACTTGAAGATTTCTCTTAAAACCTGACTTCCCTTCTGTGCTGGCTCTGCTTGCCTTGTTTCACTTGGCACAGTTGTAACTTTCCCCTCCTTTATTTTTCTTTTTTTAAATTAGGGTTGGAAATGTTTTCTCCAAATTCAGAGTTATTCCTGTCACAGTGTTGCTGTCATTGGTGCAGCTCCTGGATCCTGGTGACACATTTTGTCTGAGTCCCTGAGGAATGTGGGACATCTCTCTCTGCCCTCCCACTGCTGCTGTGCTGTATTTAACAAACAGTTATTGAGAAGAATTAATTGCTGGTGATGTGGAGGGAGTTTGAACACCATCAGCCTTTGAAACATCATCAGCCATGCTCTGTTTCCTGACGTGCTCTTTTCAATATATTGAAATTATTCAAAGTTGGGCAAATTCTCTCATTTAGCTCTCCATAGAATAAAAGTGAGTTGTAGGCAGAAATACCACACTGCTGTATGTGTTGGGAAGTGAGTCAGAAATTGGTGGGGCAGCCACCAATGACTGTGGGGCCCACCAATGGGGCAGCCACTGTGACCTTCAGGTCATTAAATTATTTTGGGTTTTTTCCCTTTCAACCAGGTTCCTTGGCAGGTCTGATTGACATCTCTGCCCACTGGATGACAGATCTGAAGGAAGGAGTGTGTTTGGCAGGGTTCTGGTTCAACCATGAGCACTGCTGCTGGAAATCCAACACCACCTTCACCGACAGGGACAAGTGTCCTGAGTGGAAGAGCTGGTCCCAGCTGATCCTTGGCCATGGAGAGGTGATGTGTGCCTGGAACTGCTTTTGCTGCTGAATTCCCTGTTTGCCCAGCCTGTATTATCCCTGGACTGATGTGGATGTAAATGCCAGGAGTCCAAGCTCTGGGTGGTTCAGTGGTTCATTGTTGGCATCCTGAAGGGGTGTCAATAAACAAATTATTTGGGTACTGCCCTTGGAAATGGCAGGCAAAACCCTGCCACATTTACAGGTGCAGTGTGTCACTGCTGTGTCCAGGATGTGCTGTTGGAGGGTATTTTTCCCATGAACATTTTGGGGAATGCCATGATTGGTAACCCAGCGAATGCAACTTGTCCTTGAAACCTCAGACTTAGGGCAGGTCTCTCCAATTTTAGCTGATAACTCTGTGGGATGACCTGCTGATTCCCTGTGCTCACTTCAGTGCCCAGGTTTGATGTGTTTCCATTGAAACCATCTGATTTGGGTCATTTTCTCTGTGTTTCAGGGGGCCTTTGCCTATATCCTCAACTACTTCATGTATGTTATCTGGGCCTTGTTGTTCTCCCTCCTTGCTGTGCTCCTGGTGAAGGGCTTTGCTCCCTATGCCTGTGGCTCAGGGATCCCAGAGGTGAGTGAGAGCAAGAGTGTGTTGTTTTTCAGGTGTGGTAGGGATCCACCATCCAAAATTTACACATACATGCTGTGGAATAATATCTTCCACTTTAGATGATGGCTTAGTATGCAGGTGCTTTTCCAAGCTGTTTGAAACATGTCTAATACTGAAGTCTCCATGCAGTCCCTTGGAAAATCAGATGTTTTTGCATTGCTGCAGGGGGTACTGCTTAGATGTTCCTCCAGCAGGGATAGTGGCCCTGAGAGAAGGAGTCAGATGGCTTTTCCTGCCTTTGCATGGAGAGATATTTTTATGGACTCTTGATAGCTCAGGGGGACTGTGAAAGCTGTAGGGAAGAGAAGTCCAGTAAATCAGGAGTTCTGACCAGGGCTTGAATGAAAGCCTGTAGAGCTTTATGTGCTTGACTTCCAGATCAAAACTATCTTAAGTGGTTTCATCATTAGAGGCTACCTGGGCAAGTGGACGCTGGTCATCAAAACCATCACCCTGGTGCTGGCTGTGTCTTCGGGACTGAGCCTGGGCAAGGAGGGACCCCTGGTCCACGTGGCCTGCTGCTGTGGGAACATCCTGTGCCACCTCTTCACCAAGTACCGCAAGAACGAGGCCAAGCGCAGGGAGGTGCGTGGGGACACCAGCCTGGGGAGGTCAGGTGGGCTTGGGGCTCTGGGGCTGAGGGTAAATGGTTGTGTTCTGGGGTGAATAATCCTTTTTTGGGGTAAAAGGTTCTATTTTGGTGTAAGTGGCTCTGTTCTGGCATATTCCAGTGTGCCAATGTTGGCCAGTTTACCTTCTGCTGAACCAAACTTGGCAGAATCCTCTGGGTGGGCTGGCAGGGTTTGGGGGGTCCCACAGCACCTCCACTTACACTGTGGACACTGCTGGGACACAGGGGGAGTGTGAGATGGGAAAAGTTGGGATGTTCTGGGAGGCGAAATTGCTGCCACTGTTCGTGCTGATGCTTTACCTAAGGTGAATCACCCAGAACAGCCAACTTTGCTAATTTGGTCCTGGGACGTAAAATACTAACACTGATTTTTTTGGAGCTCCTTCTTAGGGAATTGGCTCACTCTACCTTTTCCCTGCTGTCTTAAAGCAGGTCAAACCTGACTGACTGTGCTGTAGATAAACGTTGTACAGATTTAAGTGAAGACAAACCAAAAAAGGGGGGAGGGCTGAGAAGTCTGAGTGCCTCTGTCTGTCCCTCAGGTGCTGTCAGCAGCTGCTGCTGCCGGCGTGTCCGTGGCTTTTGGAGCTCCCATTGGAGGAGTGCTCTTCAGCCTGGAAGAGGTAACCTTGGAATGCTGCTTTACTGCAGACCTTACCCTGTGGGTTAGAAACACAGCCCATGGAGAAATTCCTCCTGATGTCCAACCTGACTCTCCCCTGGCACAGCTTGGGGCCATTTTCCCTTGCCCACTCTTCTTACAGCTGTGCCCCAGGGTACCTGGGAACGAACTTTTCTGGTTTAGCAATCCTCTTTGCTTCCCAAGAACCACCTAATCCTTAATCTGTTGATCTGTATGTGGAAGGATCATTGCTCTTTAGCTTAGGGGAGTACCAGGATGGATTTCAGAGGAGGGCTGGAATGGATTTCAGAGGAGGGCAGGGATGGATTTGCTCAGCTGAGCAATAGTTGATGGCAGCAATGGCAGACGCTGCTGTTTGGTGCTTTGGACCTTGCAGATCCACGTAACTGTCTGAATTCAGCTCATGGCTGATGTGTAACAGCTTTTATTACTTGTGTGAGTTGCTGCAGGGATCACAGAAGGCATGTGCAGGTGCTGCAGGCCAGGGCCCATCCCACTCACTGCAATCCTCGTTGAACTCCAGAGCAAGCCTGGGGTGCTTGCCTGGAGAGCCGGGAATGAGCCAATGCTCATGGATCTCTGTCCTGGCTTTACTCCCTGCAGTGGGGTCGTGTTAGTGTTCCAGTGACCAAATGTGCTTTGATCTCCCCTTCAGGTGAGTTACTACTTCCCTCTGAAGACCCTCTGGCGCTCCTTCTTCGCTGCACTGGTTGCTGCCTTCACCCTGCGTTCCATCAACCCCTTTGGCAACAGCCGCCTCGTGCTTTTCTATGTGGAGTTCCACATGCCATGGCATCTGCTGGAGCTGGTGCCCTTCATCCTGCTGGGAATATTTGGTGGGCTCTGGGGAGCTTTCTTCATCCGCAGCAACATCGCCTGGTGCAGGCGGCGCAAGACAACACAGCTGGGCAAGTACCCAGTGCTGGAGGTGTTTGTGGTGACGGCTATCACGGCCATCCTGGCCTTCCCCAACGAGTACACCAGGATGAGCACCAGCGAGCTGATCTCGGAGCTCTTCAATGACTGTGGCATTTTGGACTCGTCCAAGCTCTGCGAGTACGTGAATGATTTCAACAGCACCAAGGGGGATGACCTGCCTGACCGCGCCGCTGGCCCTGGCGTGTACACGGCAATGTGGCAGCTGGCACTGGCACTCATCATGAAGGTCTTCATCACCATCTTCACCTTTGGCATGAAGGTGAGGGTTGCCTGTAAAGGAGCTCATGTTCTGCCTGTGCTCTGCTGGACACTTAGAGTTTTATTTCCTCCCTAAGTAGATGTGTCCCCCCAAGCTCTGTCAAATGGGGACAGACTGCGGGTGTTTGTCTTGCTGCTGGGACCTGAGGGTAGTAGAAACCTTCCAACCTGAGTGTAGGCACCAAATACGGTCACAAAACTGGTGCCTCAGGGCTCCACATCCGATTTTCCAGGCATAGAATGCTCCTAAGTTGTCCTGTCTCAAGCTTTTTTGATAAATATGTGATTTAGGTAAAACAGCTAATTGCAAAGCAATTTATTTGTAAATGCTTAATTGGAGCTGTTCTTTGCTTAGAGGGTTTGGAAGTTGTTGGTGCAGCCCCTGGAGCTGCAGGTGTAGTTCCCAGGAACTGATGGACAGTTGTTATGTCCCTGCTCTCTGCAGGGGCGTTGGACTAGATGACTTCTCCAGTATCCCTTCCAGCTGAGCTCCAGCAAAGCCTCTGCCTCACTCTGGTTTGAGGTTCCCTTGCTGCTCCGTGCGGTGCTGGGCTCTGCTGCTCACTGCCCTGTGTTCCCACAGGTGCCCTCGGGGCTCTTCATCCCCAGCATGGCCGTGGGGGCCATTGCAGGCCGGCTGCTGGGGGTGGCCGTGGAGCAGTTGGCCTTCTACCACCATGACTGGGCCATCTTCAGTGGCTGGTGCAGCCCAGGGGCTGACTGCATCACCCCTGGCCTCTACGCCATGGTGGGCGCTGCTGCCTGTCTGGGTAAGCTGGGGCTCTTGGGGCTGGGGCTGCTTGGGGCTGGGCCTTGGTTGTCCACGTGAAGAGGTGGTGTGGTAGGTAAATATAGTTGAACTCCTTGATCTTGGAGGTCTTTCCCAGCCTTAATCATTGAACCACAAGATGGTTTGGACTGGAGGGGACCTTCAAGATGATCTTGTTCCATGCTGTAGTGATTCCGTGGCCCAAGAGGTGTGGATGTTGCCGGCCATCAGAGCTGGTGTCACCTCAGGAACCCCAGGAACGTGCCATGTGTTCCTCATCCTGGTGGTGTTGTCATCCCCAGCCTGGTGCTGGGTGCAGCAGGCTGCAGTGGTGAACTCCTGAGTGGGACTCAGAACAGTTGAGGCTGCCCAGGGACTTCAGTTTTCCTGTGGGATTTTAATTAATTTTACTTCTGTTCTGGCCTTTAATCTTGTGATGCAATTCTGCTTTTAAGTGCTCTCTTTTTTTGATAACACTTTTTCTTCTTGGTTGAGTTGGAGAGACTTAGTGCATGTGACTGAACTTCACTTTCACAATTCCCAGTCCCCTCATCCATGCAATAATAGATTTAACTTTTAAGGGACTACTTGATCAGGAGAAACTCTCCTCTAAAACATGCCAGCAAACCCCATCTTTGGCCTTTTTAGAGGGGATACACCTTGTTTGAGCAACCCAATCCAGTGGAAGGTGTCCTTGCCCGTGGCAGGGGTTGCAACAAGATAGACTTGAAGGTTTTTTCAAACCCAGACCCTTCTGGGATTGTTTGCATGTAATTAATGGAAGATAAATACACATTGACTTCATTAATGGTTCTGTTTGCTGCTGGGCAGCACTGAAGGATCTGTGCCCCTTTAGGGAATAGGTATTGGAACAAAACTCCTGTAAAATATTTGGGAATAGCTTTGAGACTTGAATCTCAAAAGCATAATTAAAACACGCCGAGACAAAACCACGCAGAGGCCTTGAGCTCCATGCCAGGGCCTGGTGCTGTGGCAGGGACAGAGGTTTCAGTGCTGTTCTGGCTGTGTTTGGCACTGCTGAACGGGGCAGTCCAGCTGTGCTGGTAGCACCCTTCTCTAGAGGTGGGGGACTGGTGTGACACGATCCCAGGGTGACCTGAGCCGTGCTGTGTTGGCAGGGGGGGTGACCCGGATGACCGTGTCGCTGGTGGTCATCATGTTCGAGCTCACCGGGGGGCTGGAGTACATCGTGCCCCTGATGGCAGCAGCCATGACCAGCAAGTGGGTGGCCGATGCCATCGGCAGGGAGGGCATTTACGATGCCCACATTCGCCTGAACGGGTACCCCTTCCTGGAGGCCAAGGAGGAGTTCTCACACAAGACACGGGCCATGGACGTGATGCGGCCGCGCAAGAATGACCCTGCCCTGACGGTCATCACGCAGGACAGCATGACTGTGGAGGATGTGGAGGCCATTGTCACCAGCACCACCTACAGTGGCTACCCCGTGGTGGTGTCCCGGGCATCCCAGCGCCTGGTGGGCTTTGTCCTCAGGAGAGACCTCATCATTTCCATCGGTAAGAGGTGATGCTGCCCTGGTGAAGGTGCTGTCATTAAATGCCAGCTGTCATTGACATGAGGAAGTCCCACACCCCAGTGCTGGTGGCTGAGGCAGCTGGTGCATCCCTGAGCAGTGTGGGCTCTGCTCGCATTGGATGTGAGGGACAGGGTGGTTTGTCACAGGAGATTTGAGGTTGGAAAAGCTCTCAAAGACCATCAAGACCAACCTGTGCCCGATCCCCACCTTATCCCCAGCCCAGAGCACTCAGTGCCATGTCCAGCTGTTCCTTGGACAGCTCCAGGGATGGGGACTCAAACTCCCTGGGCAGCCCCTTCCAATGTTAGCAAGCTTTCCTGTGAAGAAATCGCTCCTGATTGCTAACCTGAACCTCCTCTGGTACAGCTTGAGGCTGTGTCCTCTTGTCCTGTCACTGTTGCCTGGGATAATATGGAATAAAATACAGGAATAAGTGCATCAGGGTATTATGTGCATTGCCTGCCTTTTGTGGTGCCACCCTGAGTTTCTGCAGTTGTGTTCCTTGAAGTCTCCAGGGTTTCATTAAGAGTGGTCCTGTCCCCAAGCCGTGCACAGTGAGGAACAGGATTTGGGTTTTCATGATCAAATATCCCGAATATTCTGAAGTATTCTGAGTATCCAGCCTGGTGTTTGGGCTGCCAGACCTGCCCCTTCCCTGGAAGTCTTGGAATGCTGGTATCAGACTGCAGTGTGACAGGTACCCACATTACCTGTGTATGCACTGCTCTGAAGGTCTGAGGGATGGCCAGTACTTGACTTGTTTTCCATTCCCGACTCTGATGATGTCCATGGAGCCTGTGCCAGTTGTTGAGTGCTTAAAAATAGTCCTTTAACTGGTCTGCATGGGACCCAAATCAGTGACTCATAAAAGAACAGAGCATTTTATTTACCTCCTCTAAAAACTGGAAAGTTAAAAGTTCTCCAGAACTTGTGTTTACTTTATTCGGCCACAGCACAAGGAGGTGCAACAGCCTTGGCTTTGGGCAAAGCTGATGTGCTGATCCTGCCCCTGCAGTGGAACTTTGGATGTCTTGGAGGTGCTCCCAGGTAACAAGTGACAGGGCAAGACCTGGAGTTGTGCCAGGTGAGGTTTAGGTTGGATATTGGGGAAAATCTTTTCATTGTAAGGGTTTTCCAGCCCTGGCACAGGCTGCCCTGCAGTCATCATCCCTGGGAGTGTTCAAAAAATGTGTCTGTGTGGCACTTGAGGACATGGGTTAGTGGTGACCACAGTGGTGGTACTGGTCCACTGTTGTAAAGATCTTTTCCAACCTTTATGATCCCATGATTCCCTTAGAAGAAAGACTGGAAGCCCAGCACACCCTCCTTGGGTGGGAACAGCTCTGGTGAAGGGAAGGAAAGGACTCTTATGGCCACTAAATGTGGGCAGAGGAGTGGGAATGCTCTTCTGTTTGGAAGAGCAAAGGAGTGCTGAGATTTAACAAAATATTTTTTTCCAGAAAATGCCCGGAAGAAGCAGGATGGGATTGTGAGCACCTCAGTTATTTGTTTCACTGACTACTGTCCCCCCCTGCCTCCGAGCTCCCCGTCTGTGCTGAAACTCAGGAGCATCCTGGACCTCAGTCCCTTCACGGTGACGGACGAGACGCCCATGGAAATCGTGGTGGACATTTTCCGCAAGCTGGGGTTGCGCCAGTGCCTGGTCACCCACAACGGGTAAGAGCCTGGGGAGCCTGGGTCACAACCTCCTCTGCTCCCAGGGCTCCAGCTGGGGCTGGATGCTGCAGCAGTTCTTCCCTGGAAAAGGCACCTGTGACAGCCCAGTGCCAAGCCCTGTCCAGCCTGGCCTGGGACACTTCCAGGGTGGAGCAGGCATAGCTTCTCTGGGAGCCTGTGCCAGTTTTACCAACCTCAGAGGGTGCACTGCTTACTGTGGGGTGTCACTTTGAATCCCAAAAGACTCTTCAGCACTGCAGGGGGCTCAGATGGCCCTGCCAGGGTCCCTTCTGAGGGTGTCAGCGCATTAAAAACATTTTTCATTTTCCAGGAAGCTGCTGGGGATCATCACCAAAAAGGATGTACTAAAGCACATTGCACAGATGGCCAACCAGGACCCTGATTCCATCCTCTTCAACTAGAGGCAGACTGTAGGGACTGTGTGTCCCACACACCTGGAACTTTCTAGCCCATCCTGGGTGGACCTTCCTATTTTTATTGAGACTGTGGAACTGTTTCTAGCGTTTTCCTCCATGGAGCTGAAGAAGATATTTTTTTTTTCTACCAGATAACCAATTGCACTATGGAATCTGTGGAACATGATCTTCTTTTTAGAAGAAAAAAAAAAAAAAGAGACTTTATTTACGTTGCTTTTGTGAAGTTGCATTGGAAAGATTCCATGAAGGAGTAAAAGCAAAATGTTAGAGAATTGTATTTCCTCCTCTTCTTTTGTTGCAACTGTTGTTACAAATGTGGGGAGGAAAAGCCAAGGTGTTTGTGCACTTCCAGAGGTGTGGAAGGAGCAGGATGGTTTTGCACACAGTGTTCAGGTGGTGGCAGAGGGACAGGGCTGAGCTCAGGGTGGTGCATTCCTAGTTGGCCACTTGGGAAAAATCACAACCTTGGGAAGCCAGAATAGGGAAGAGAAAAATAAAACGTGGCCAGCTGAGGCTGCTTGGCTGAAAGAAGGAAGGAAAAAAAAAACAACCAAACCAACCCCCCAGATCAGATCTCCTTAAAATTTGGCCCAGTTTCTGATTGGAAAGATGCTGGTTTTGATTATTTAGTGAATGTATTAATGACTCTGCTGCTGCCTTGTCAGGAGACCCCTGAGGAGGAGGAGGAAGAGTTCACAGGTGTCTTCCCATCCTGCTCCCTTTCTCTGATCCATGCACAAGGATTCCTTCTCCTTGATTTCCCCTGAGCACCTCACTAAAATCCCAGAGGGTGAGTTCTGAATTCCTGCCCTTCCCCAAACCCCGGTGGTGTTGGACAGGGCACTGTAGCCTCTTCCTCACCCTGTCCCACTGGAGAGCCCTGTGCCTGGGACACAGATGCTGCTCCCTGCTCCCTGGAGGATTCCCAGCTGGTGGCTTCCCAGCAGGGCATTGCTCCAGCTCTCCTTTGCCAACAACTATGCAAGAAACCCTTCCCACCATGGCCCCCTGTGCTCCTCGGTTCCTGTCCCAGCACTGACCAAATGATTTTCCTGTTAATAAAACTGTGCCCATTTACTGGAATTTGGGAGGCTGATGCTATTGATCCTGGCCTCAGCTGTTTCATGTTTGTGGGGAGTGGGGACTTCTGGCTGGACTTGGCTGGGTCCCTCTCAAAATCTGTCTGATACAAACACATTCCTTGTCTTTCCAAGGAGCAAAAGCCAGATTCTTGCTCTTCCAAAGCCATCCAGCAGCCAGTCACTGCTCTGCTGCTTCCACCTGATGTCTCAATCCTTGTTCAGCCCAAAGCTGCCTCAACCTGAGATGTCACTGATGGATCCACTTCCTTCTGCTTGGAAAATAAATGTCTGGCGTGGTCTGTGGTGGTTTTGTGCAGCAGGAGATGGTTGGAATTCTTCATGTGCTGCCTTAGCCCATGCCAGCAGCAGCTTTGCCTTTAAATGTGTTTTTTTTTATTCTGTTTGGAGGGCAGATGGATGGATGTTCCTGGGATCTGGGGCTGAGTCCAGGGAAGAAGCTACCTTCTCCCAGTCCCCTGGGAGCTCCTTTCTGGGAATGCTTGTCTTGTTCATGCTGGCTGCCCTTCCCTGTGTCACACCTGGGATACCACAAACACAAAGCTTTCCTATTTTTCTCCTCACCTTAACATCCTCGGGAGGATCCCAGCTTGGGAAATGTGGTCCTGCTTTAATTAGATCCATGATCCCTGAGTGGATTCCTCTCCTTGTGGGAAGGCTGCAGCAGCCCAGTGAGAAGGTAAAATGCCAGAAGGGAAACCCGTGTGCAAGGTCATCCCAGATGGAACATCCCAGCTGCTCCTGGGGAAGCAGGAGGGCAGGGAGCAGCTGTCAGAGGGGATGGCAGCTGCTCTGCCGTATGGGAATGGGACCGGGGCAGGAAACACCTGCCCAGCGGCTCCTGGTTCTCCTCAGCTGCTGCTGTGTCTGTCCCATGGATTGTTCTCTCAGTGGGAGAGGTCCTGGGATGCTGTCCGGAGAAAGTCCTGTCTGGGAGGGTGGGAAGTGGGAAAGGCCGGCAAAGCCCAGTAGGGCCGGGCTTTAGGGAGGCTCCCTTTGGGTGGGGGCGGGATTTGGAGCCCTCACGGTGCCGAACTTCAGCTCCTGGGAAAGTTTTTGCCCTGTCCAGTTCTTGCTCTTCTGTTGCTTCACTCCAGGAGGAGCCTTGTGCTTCCCTTGGGCAGACGGCTGGGGATGCAGGACAGAGCTGGGGAAAGCCATCTGCTGGGAGTGGGTTGCAGTATCTCATCTGTGGCCCATGATTTTTTTGGGGACCTCTCTGGGGCAAGGGCTGGGTGCACTTGGCTGTCGGGTGCTGGAAGGGCCGGATGGGACTGTGAGGAGCCGACTTTGAACCTCCCAGTGAGCTGAACTTTCAGGTCCCACCCCAAACCAGTCTGATTCCGTGGTTCTGTGGAGTAGTGCAGGGGTTTGAACAGGACACAAAAGGAGGAATTTTCTTTAAAAGTGGAATTAGTTTTTCCTGGTGTCTCCAGCTTGTCTCATGGGGTATAAAAGGGGTGTGAGCCCAGCTGGAGCGGGCTCAGCCCTTCTCTTGTGTTCGGCTCTCTCAGCCCGGGGGCAGAGCCGGGGCCGGGGCTGCTGAGACCGAGAGGGAGCCCGGCAGAAACGGCCCCGCTGCTGCCTCCGGCTCCACCACTCCTGGGGTTCCTGCTGGGAGCCAGGGGCTGTGCAGGGAAAAACAACTGGTCCTGGAAAATAGGAGAAATCTTCTTTCCTCTGGGGTCTCAGCGAGGCCGCGGGAGAGGGGCTGGGGAGCATCGCAGCTGGGATGGGATTGCACTAAATGCCTTTAAAGGACCTTCTGACCCAAATCATCTGTGATTCCACGATGGATGAGCTGAGCCTCCTGCCTGCAGCAGCACCGGGCCCCCTCTTCTCGCTCACAGCCCCCCAGCATTAATGTTTTCCCGAGGGTTTAAGGAGCATCCCGCAGCTCCATGGATCCTTCGTGCTGTAGGAAATAGGTTTCTGTTTTGTATCCCGTTTTTCAGGCTGAATTCCTGCCTGGGGAGAGCGGTGGCTGGTGAGGTGCCCTGGGGCAGAGCGAGGGGCACTGCTGGCTCTCACCCAGCTGCCTCTCTTTGTGTGCTTTATTTACAAAGTCCCGAGTAACGATTTCCTGCCGCCCTGACGCGAATTTCGGCGTGGATTTCCTCTCCTTACTGTGAACTCGGGCCAGGCTGGGGACTAAAAAACCAGATCGTGTCTGGGCAGGGATGGAGACTTGGAGGTAGTGATGAGCTGGTTCATAACAACAAAGAGGGGAAAAAAGAGCCTTCGGCCCCAGGATTTATTTAGAGATGAAGGCTCGGGGCCGTGAACACCCTGGACTGAGGCAGAAGCAGCTCCTCAGGAGGGGAGAGAAGAGGGTCCCTTTGGCAGCGGCTGCAGGAAGCACTTTGTGTCTGGATTGAATCCACAGGGCGAGGCTGTGGGAAATCAGGTCAATGTGCAGATTTTATTGGTGCTGCAGTCACCCACCACCTCCCAGGCTGGCTTAGAGCAGGAGAGAATCAGAATTCTGGAAAGGTTTGGGTTGGAAGGACCATAAAGCTTGTCCAGTTCCACCTTCTGCCACGGGCAGGGACATCTTGCACTGTCCCAGGTTGCTCCAAGCCCGTCCAACCTGGCCTTGGGCACTTCCAGGATCCAGGGACAGCCACAGCCTCTTTGGACACCCTTCTCCTGGAAGCCCCAGGACAGGGAGCAGCAGAGAGGCCGCAGGGGCTGGGGCTGCTCAGGGTAACCTGTGCCAGTTCCTCACAGCCAGGAATTCCAGGTCTGCTCAGCTCTTCCCAGACAGGGTGAGGCTGCTCTTTGCCCTGATGCTGCCGGAATTCTCCTTCTCCGTCCCAGCCACCCACGAACCCTCTCCTTTCCAGGAAAGCGGGGCGGGTCATTGCCGCTGGCGCCGAGCCTGGCTCTCGCCTCTCTCGCATGCGGAGCTGCTTTCCCTGCTTCCTCCATGGCAAACACAGCCTCCTGCCGCCTCCATCGGCCCGTGTCCTCCCTAAACTCCCTTTCAAAGGAAATCTGGGAACCACCTGCTGCGTTTCGTGTAGCTCCAGCTCGGCCGGTTGAGCCCTGAGCTCCCCTGGGATGTTGCCAGGGATGAGCTCGGTGCTCCCTGAGGTGTGTGGGACCTGAGGATGTCAAGAGCCCTGTTGTGGGTCACCAAGGTGGTTGGGACAGCAGGAGGGGGGATGAGAGGTGGAGGAAGAGGGATGGTTTTAGAATGGAGGGGTTTGGAGTGTTTTGTTTGCTTTGGGCAAGAGCCCAGCATGCCCCAGGGCCAAGGCTCAGCTCAGCTCTCTCCATCCCTCCATGCGGACTGGGAAAACGGGTCTCTGCAGCGCTGCCATGGGGGAATCAGCCCTGTCACCCCTTTGGAGGCTGCAGGAGGCTGCTCTCGGTGTTGTCTGGCTTTGGATGAGCTTTTGGAGGTTCTGCATGAGCTGGGCAATCTTCCCTTGCATTTGGGGCTGGTCCAGGTGTTTGTGTGCAGGTGCCAGGGTGGCACCGTGCCCTGTGGGGTTGTGTCAACCCCACTGGATCAAGACCCTGCTGGAGATGGGGGCTGAGAGTGGGAATGCCCAGCAGCTGGGGGTGTGGGGGGATGTGGGAACTGCCTGGCTCAGCACCCAGCCCTGGGCAAGGATGTGGAGGGCAGGGAGTCAGGCCTGGAAAGCTGCAGGAGGAATGGCAGGAGTGAGGAGCAGCCCCTGCCCAGGAACAGCCCACTGGTGACCCCGGGGCCTGGCTCTGTCCTGGGCTGTGCTCGGCAATCCCAAACTCAAAGAGGAGGAGCATCAGGATCCCCTGGGAGCTGATGGGTGCAGGGAAGGAGGAGGAGCAGGGATGGGCTCAGATTTTGTGGGGTTTCTGCAGGAGATGGGCCCAGCGGGGATGAAGGCACTGGGTTGAGAAGCAGTGGGGGCTGGCAGCTGCAGAGCCCCTGGAGATGCTGTGGGTGCAGGATGAGCAGGAGCCTTTTCTGGGCTCTGTTTGGGCCTTTGGCAGTGTCCCAGTCCTGCTGCCCCTGGCTCCGTGTGCCCCCTGCCTGGGGCTGTGTCCTGGGTGCAAAGGGGCCAGAGCTGTGCTGGAGTACAAGGCTTTATTCCATCCTTCCTGGCAGCCCAGGCTGTCACTGTCCATAAATCCCCCCAGTCTTAGTAGGATACAGAGAGTACAGGGGGAGTTAGAAAAGGGGACTGTGCCCACCCAGTGTCCATGGGCTGGGTCCTGCTCTGCCCTGCCTGAACCCACCTTTGGCCTCTGGGGTGGCCTCCATCACCCCGGGGTTGGTTTGGTCCCTCCAAGGTCCTGCTGTGACCACTGGGCTCACCCAGAGCTGAAATCCTGCAGGGATTGCCAGGGCTGGAGGTGTGAGGAAGTGGGGACTGTGCTGTCCATGAGGGCTGGGGGTGGACAAAATCCCCACGGGAAGAGGTGCTTGGTGAGCAGCTATGCTGAGCTCCTGGTCCTGTGCAGCCTGGCTTGGTCACCACGTGCCTCAGTGCCACGTGCCAGGTGTGGTGCCAGGACTGGGGACTGCTCCAGCATCACGGTGCTGCCCTTTGCCCTCCCTGGAACCATCGCTGGTGTTGCCTCAGGCTTTGATCTCCTAAACTGAAACTCCTTCAGTCCTTTCCAGAGGCCAACACTGGACCTGCCTCATCTCTGCAAGATGTTGTCAATCCTGTGCCCAGAGGTGACAGTCCTGTGCCCTGGGTGTGCCAGCCCTGTGCCCTGGTGTTTATTCCAGCCCCAGGTCCTGGCACCCACAGCCCTGCCCAAGGTGGGGTCAGACTCATGAGTGTCACCCCGTCATGGGGACACTTTGTCTTGCAGTGGCAAATGTGGCTCTGGTGCCTTTCCTGCTGCAGGGAACCGTCAGGAGGTGCTGTGTCACCAGGGCTGGGATGTTCCCCCTCGTGCATGTCCCCTGTAGGTCCTCAGAGACCCATCCTGGTTCACAGCTGCCTCCCACCTGGAGGGTGGCACTGAGCACAGCAGGTCCCTGCGGGCAGCCAGCCCTGTGCCCTTGCTGGCTTATCCCTCACCACAAGGGACAACACAGTGAGAAGGACCCTGTGCCAGCCCCGGGGCCATTGGCCGCTGTCCAGGGCCCGCGTGGGCCAGGTGGGAGCGCGGGGGGTTTCACAGGTCGAGCCGGAAGGCCCCGAAGTAACTGGCTGCTGCATCATTGGAGTCGATGGCCAAGGAGGAGACGGAGACGAAGAGCTCGTCCCCGGCCTTGAGCTCGAAGAGTCCACCCTGGTAGAGCGCGTGGAGCCCGTAGTCGGCCTCAGGCGCCCAGCACTTGGTGCCCACGCCCTTGAGCAGCAGCACGGGTGGGCTGTGGGCCGGCTGCCACTGGATGCACTGCACCAGCTGCGGGCCCGAGTCGCGGCTGGCGCCGCGGTAGCGGAAGTAGATCTGGGAGTACACGTAGTACTTGCCCGGCTGCTCCACGCGCAGCCGCCCCGCCCGGTACGTCATGTTCTGCACGTGGGAGTGCAGGCTCCGGTGCCCCCAGTGTGCAATGGCGTGGCGGCACGACTGGGAGAGGTTCCCGAAGTGCTGGGAACGCCCTGCAGGAAGGAAGAGTCGCTGAAGGGAGTGACCTGTCAGGGTCAGATGGAGGGGAGGGGGTGGCTCTGACGCTTTCCCAGTCACCCAGCTTGGACAGGTGGAGCTTGGTGGTCTTGGAACTCGAGACGCCTCTCCCCGTCAAGACACATCTCCCCATCGGCCACCCAACGCCTCCTCCATCCCAGTCCCCTGCCCTTCGACCTTTCCCCTCTTCCCCTCTTGGAGACCCAGCAGTGCCCAGAGAGGATCCCCCACTCACCATCCTGAGCCAGGCTCTGTGGACGGAGGGTGAGATGTGCTGAGGGTTTCCCAGCTGTTTTGGGAGGAAGTTGCCCCTCGGAGGTGTTGAAGTAGCTCTGCCAGGCCTCTGCAGGAAAGGGACAGATGCTGTAAGGACACCCGTGCGGGGACACCCGGCCCCACTCCAGCAGGGCAGGGAATGCCCCCCTGATCCACCAGAGCAGAAGGTTATTGAGGGATGGAAATGTCTTGTCAATCATCAACCAACTCATCTGCGTGTGCCATGGCCCTGGTTCCCTGGCCTCCAGACAAATGGACATGGCTGTCCCCCAGCCCATTCCTAGAATATGTTCCTGTCATTGCCAGGGACAATCTTGACTCTCCCTTCCCCTGCCCTAGCTGGCAGCACTGGAGTTTGCCCCAGGAGTGACCGGCCCCCCATCCCCTACTGGCTTCCCAGGATCAGAGCTTCCATGGGCCACAGCTCCCATGGATGAGGCTCTGGCTGCAGCCTCAGAGCAGGCCCCGGGGGGACTCACCCTTCACCGTGCTCTTGCGGATGATGTTCTCGGTGACCTGCACCACAGAGAAGAGAAAGTCCCCCGGTTAAAGGTGACACGGGTGTCCCCACCCCTGAGCTCCTCCTCCAAGCCTCCATCACCTCCCCTGTCACGCTGTCTCTGGGCCCCACCAGCTCCTTGCCGTGGAGGGCCTGAGTCCCACCCCCGCCTTGAACCATCCTGGCCATTCCCTCTCCCACTGCTCTGGTGAGGCGGATGGGGAAACTGAGGCATGGGGACAACCAGGAGTTCTCCCATCCTCCCCTGCTCCCGGGCTCACCGTGGCCACGTAGGCTTTGATGGTGCTGGCCAGCTTGAGGCAGCCCTGGCTGCTGCTCAGCTCCTTCAGGCTGGAGCCCTCAGGCTGCTGGTTGAGCACCTGCAGACACCGCAGCTCCTCCACACTGCCCGGAGCCTGGGATTTCAGCTGGGATGGAAACAAAATGTGATGGCAAACTGGGACAGACTGAGATTTCAGCTAGGATGGAAACAAAACCTGATGTCAAACTGGGACATACAGAGGGAGCAGCCTGGATCCTGCTGGGGTGTGAGCATGGGGCAGCTCCCTTCAGCCTGGCTCCTCCAGCACCTGGGTGCTCAGAGAACCACCAGGATACTGGGATCAATTCAGCCTCTAGATCCACAGGACAGCAGCATGAGGTCAGACTGAAAGGACCTGGGTTCATCTCCGCTCTCCTGGACCCCTGGCCGGCCCTGCCCCTGGCCATTCCCCGCGGGTGGGCTGCAGGAGGGCTCGCAGGCTGCTCCTGCACACACCTGCTCGCCCAGGTGGGTGTTCCGGGTGCTGCCGAGGCAGTGAATCCTGCCGAGATGGGGCTGTTCCCCTGGAATGCCCGCGGCGGGTGCGTGTCCGGGCAGGGCCGCCCGCGCAGCTCCTCCGGGCTGAGTGTGGCGTGTGCCCGCCCGCGGAACCGGGGCCAGCCCGGCACGGGAAGGTCTTGAAGCTGCTCCAGAAAAAGCCACGGAGCTGCTCCGAGGGCTGGAGCCGGTCTGCTCTGGAGCCAGGCTGGGAGAGCTGGATGTTCGCCTGGACAAGAGAAGGCTCCAGGGAGACCTCAGAGCCCCTTCCAGGGCCTAAAGGGGCTCCAAGAGACTGACTCCCTGTTCCCAGCACAGATGCAGTGACTGGCCGCTGAAATCAGCCCAAATTGTTCCACTAGAGTGGTTTTCTCCTCCCTCCGCCTCTTCCCTGGGGCTGTGTCTCCCCGTTCCCCTCCTCTCCCCGCCTTTCATGTAAATCCCTCACAGCGGGACCTCATGTGACCCAGGGATGGAGACAAAGCCCGAAGGAAGAGTGGAGCCCACTCCAGAGGATGCTCCGCTGGATCCAGACAGGCTGTTTATTCCCCCTGCATCCGTGGGCAGGGCTTTTCCTCCTTCCCCGTCTCTGGTGTGATTTGTGGAATGTCTGGCACTGCAGGACACTTTTTTTTTGCCGCACCCTCAGGGATGAGGGTGGCTTTCCATGGAGCCGCTGCCAGCCCCGAATTTCCCTCTGCCCGTGGATCTCCTGACTGGCGTTCCCCTCCCGCTGCTGGGGATTTGTTGTGGGTCGGAATCAGCGGCTGAGGGGAGGGGCTGGCGAGGCTGCTGAAAGGATCAGACCCGTCAGGGCCAAGTTTGGGAGTGGTTTTGCCCGAGTGATCCCGTGGGAGGTGGGAATGGCGGGATCCCAGCACAACCGGTGGGATCGCACTGGAGCAAGAAAAGAGCTTCTGGAATAGGCGGTCCCAACCTCTCAGAAAGGGCGTGAGGAGGATTTGGGGCTCCTGGAGTGTGAGGGAGATGGGGATGGGGCGAGGGAGAGATGAAGCCGGAACCAGGCGTCAGTGGGGGCTGGAGCCCAGGGAAGTCCCCCCGCACCCCCATTTGGGGCTGGAGACCCCGATGGGATCCCAGGGCAGAGCCGCCCTCTCCCAGCGCAAACCTCAGCTCCAGGCGCGGCCCAGGACAAAGGCGCCGTCTCTCCACATCTGGATGAGCGGCAGTGTCCACCCCTCCGCCCCCGCCTGCACAGCTGGATCGCCAGCTCCGGGCGGAGCTCGGGCAATGTCCACCCCCACCCCACATCTGGATTCGCGGTGCCCTGGGGAGCTGGGGACAGTGTCCACCCCACAATCCACATCTGGACCCCCGGTTCCCTGGTAAGCCGGGGCAGTGTCCAGCCCCCAATCCACATCTGGATACTCAACTTCCTGGGGAGCTGGGGCAGTGTCCAGCCCCCAATCCACATCTGGATACCCAACTTCCTGGGGAGCTGGGGCAGTGTCCAGCCCCCAATCCACATCTGGATCCGCGGTTCCCCGGGGAGCCGGAGCAGTGCCCACCCCGCAGCCCGCACCCGAACCCGCGGTCGCTGCCGTGCCCAGCGGGCAGAGGAGCGGGGCAGGAGCGGGCAGAGCCCTCCCGCAGCCGCCGGGACTCCTGGGGCGCAGCCCCGCCGCCGGTCTCGGGACAAAGCTCACCTTGGAGATGGCCATGGTGAAGTAGACGAAGAGGCCGGTGGTGGAGGCGATCTGCAGGGCCAGGATGGCCATGATGGCCACGCTGCCCCACAGGGGCCCGCACCGCCGCCGCCGCTGCCCCCGCGCCGCACTCGGGCCGCCGTCCGGACCGGCACCGGGACAGTCACCGGCAGCGGGCCCGGGAGCGGGACCCTCGGGCAGCATAGGCGTGTCGGAACCGCCGCTGTCGGAGCGCAGGTACTGCCCGGCGCTGGGCGGGTGCGGGGCCATGGCCCGGCCCGGTCCNGACCGAGGGGCCCCGGGGGCGATGGTGGCTCCTGGGACTGCGGGTCGGGAGGCAGCGGGACCGCGGGGACGGTGCGGGTACCCAGAGAGCCCCGGAGTACCGCTTCACGGGTACATAGCGACAGGACAGAGGGGAATGGCTTCACTCTGACAGAGGGCAGGGTTAGATGGGATATTTGGAACAAATTCTCCCCTGTGAGGGTGGGGAGGCCCTGGCACAGGGTGCCCAGAGAAGCTGTGGCTGCCCCTGGATCCCGGTAAGTGTCCAAGGCCAGGTTGGACGAGGTTTGGAGCCACCTGGGATAGTGGAAGTTGTCCCTGCCCGTGGCAAGCGGTGGATCTGGGTGACATTTAAGGTCCCTCCCACCCAAATCATTCCATGATTCATGAATGTGCTTCACGCCACCATCACAGGACAGTGTGGGGTGCTGCTGGGGTGACCCCAGGTGAGAAGGCCCTAGCGTCCCCGGGCTGAGAACAGAGGGTTTCAGGGCTAGAGGGACATGACCTGAGCCAGGTTTAGGTGATGGGCAGGGATGGGACTCAGGGCTCAATCACTGCCCTGGTACGGAGCTGTTTCCCCAGGCAAGACACTTTCCTTCGAGTTTGGTAAGGGTGCTGAGCTGGGAGGGAGGTGGCAAATTATGTCTAAAAAAATCCCATGACAACTCAGCCCTCCTGGCTGTTCTCAGGAAAAGGGCTCAGGTGCAGAGGCAGGTGAGGATGTGCACAAGGCACATCTGGAGAACAAGTTGCCAGCCTGATCTGGTGGAATGTGTCCCTGTCCTTGGAGGGGGGGGAATGGGATGAGCTTTCAGATCCCTTCCAAACCAAACCATTCCACGATTTTATGATTTGCCATTTGGGGCATGGATGTTTGTGCTGAAGGAACCTGGGACCACTGCCCTGGGTGCTGCTCCATGGGATGGGGCAGGGGCACAGCTGAGCTCTGCTGAGGAGCAGAGGGAAAACAGGAGCAGCCAGATCCTGGGAGCCTGGGGCTGCTGTCGCAGAGAGAGAAGGTTTGCCTGTGAGTCAGGGCAGGACCAGAACTGGAGCTGTGCAGAGAAAATTGGGTGGGAGCCAGGGGGAAAAGAATGCCTCAGTCCTGGCTGAGGAGTTGTTTTTCACTTCTAATGTTTCCTGGTCTGTGCCCTGGGAGAACTGGGTCAGGCAGAGCCTGGAAATCTGTTTCCCCCATGGTGCAGAGCAAGTGCAGGGGAGCAGGAGAGAGGGGCTTTTTGGGGTCTCCCAGTGCTGCCAGTGAGGATGGGTGAAACTTGGCAGGAGATGCCAACATGGACATGGAGTTGCATCTGGCATTTCCCAGCCTGTCCCTTGGATTCGCTTCAGTTTGCTCCAGGCAGGATGGTGGGACGTGCAGTTTTCAGTTATTTTCCATGTTTTCTGGGATGGCCAAGGCAGACCCCCCGAGCCGGGTCAGTGCAGGTTGCTCCTCCCCGGGGAGGTCTCAGGGCCGGCTCTCGGCTCCCCGCGCTGCTCCTTTCAGCCAAGCCCGGCTCGGAGCTGGCTCCGGCCCCTGATGACTTGGAACATGTGCTGGCCACACGCTCCTCCCTCAGGAAACCGCAGCCTCTGCGATGTGAAGTCATCGCGTGTGGCTCAGGAGCTGCTGTAACTTCCCTGGAATGTGCCGTCAGATGTTTGGCTTTCGACTGGAACCCATCAGTTCCTGTGCTGAGGTGTTTTTTTTTTTGGAAAATCCTCTTCCCCATCGCACTGTACTTCAAATGGGAGGGTCAGGCATCCAACCTTTTCCCTCCAAACCCTGGGAGCACCCTAGCCCTTCCCTGGCTATCTGCTGCCCAGGGGCTGGGGCCAGGGTTTGTTTGTCCCTGTTATCACAGAGCAGGTGGGGACATTCCCTGCCTGGTGGCATTGGAGCTGCTCCAGAGCTGCTCCAGCCTAACACGTGTCAGGCTAGAGGGATGGAGGGATGGGTGGTCACCCAGGTGGGACAGGACGTTGGCTTGGATGGGCACAAGCTGGTCCTCACAGCCCTTCCTGGCCTGTGGCTGGTGGTGGCAACTGGAGGTTGGGAGCCAAGGGGTAGGGTGAGAGGGAAAGGAGCAGCAGGGAGGCCCCGTGGACACCCAGGGCTGCTTCCTGCATTGCTGGTGGGAGCTTGGCACAGGAGGGATGGATGGATGGATGGATGGATGGATGGATGGATGGATGGATGGATGGAGGAGCCCCATAAAACCCTGGACCCATGGGTTTCACCAGGAGGGCTGAGGATCAGCATCCTCTGGAACATTCCAAGCAGCTCCAGAGACATGCACACCCTGGCCAGGAGCGTCCCTGTGCTCTGGCAATGGGTGACAGGCAAGGATGGGCAAGGACAGGCAGTAACAGGCAACGACAATGACAGGCAATGACAGGCAAGGACAGGCAAGGACAGGCAATGACAGGCAGTGACAGGCACGGTCACGCAAAGACACTCCGCGACACGCAGCGACAAT
>VZTR01003466.1:84430-98745 GCA_013400775.1 Chaetops frenatus
TCACACAGCAGGTCTCACACAGCCGATCTCACACAGCAGGTCTCACACAGCCGATCTCACACAGCGGGTCTCACACAGCAGGTCTCACACAGCAGATCTCACACAGCAGATCTCACACAGCTGATCTCACACAGCAGATCTCACACAGTTCATGTCACACAGCAGGTCTCACACAGCCGATCTCCTCGCTCCCTCTAGTGGGATTGGGATGGCTGCCTGAGCTCCTGCCTGGGCACATCTGTGTCTCCGTTCCTCCTCTTGAGGTCCTCCTGGAGATCCTCCCCATGCCACTCTGGGTCTTGTTTTTTGCTGCCACAAAGCCCCCAGCACTTTCCAAGCTGCCCAACCTCCTGGGGAAGGAGAAGAACATTGTCCCGATCCCGTCCGGAACACCCCGGGGTGAATCTTCCGCAGGAGCAGGGTCCCAGCCATGTCCCGTCCTTCCCACAGCCCTGCCGGGAGCTGGAAGGTCTGCCCCAGGAATTAATTAAATCTCCAGTTCTTGTGGCTGAGGTGGGATCGTGGGGACAGGGGACGGGGTGAAGCCATTCCCCCGGTGCCCCTGAGCTGCGATTTGGGGGTTTTATACCGTGGCAGGCAGAGGAGAGACCGGAGGGAGAACATTGGGGGGTTCTGTTGAGTTTGGATGTCCTGGAAAGGGGAGAGGGAGGAGGAAGAGAGGAGGAGAGGAAGGGATGGGAGAGGCGGGAGAGGGAAAGGAGAGGAGTGGAGGGGAAGGGAGAGGAGGGAAGGGAAGAAGAGGGGAGAGGAGAGGAGAAGAGAGTGGAGGAAGAGAGGAGGTGAGGAGGGGAAGGGAAGAAGGGGAGAAGAAGGAGGGAAAGGAGGGGAGGAGAGGGGAAGAGAAGAGGAGGAGGAGAAGGCGGAGGGGAGGACCCGTCTAGTCCCGCCCAAAGGAGCTGCCGGGGCCTCGTGGCGGAGCTGTCACCGCACCGGCCCAGCAGATGTTCCCCGTCCCCTTCCTCGTCCTCGTCCTCCTCCTCCTCCTCGCCCCCGGCAGCGCGGCAGCCGCCCCGGGGGTCCCAGGTGAGTGTCAGCCACGGGCCAGGGGTGTCCGGGACGGGTCGGTCCCGGTCCGGGTTGCCCGGGGGTTCTCCCTACCCGTTTTGGGGAGGTTTGGCCGAGTTTGGCCGGAGGGGAAGGCGGGCGGGACCCCCCCGGGACCCCCCTCCTGCCTCATGGAGCCGCTCCCGGCTTTGGGAAGCTTTTCCTGGCGTCTGGTTTAAGACGCGAAGGCGACTCCAGGCTCAGGCACGCCTTAATGCCGTAGAAAAGCTTTTAGGGGAAGGTCGGGAAGGGACTTGCGGCTTTTCTCGGCTCTCAGCGCGGGTTCCCGGCAGGGCCCGGCGGGGGGGCTGTGTCCGGGAGGTCCCGCAGCTGCGTTTGTGCCTCCCCAGAGCAGGAGGGAGCATTTCCATGATCTTGCTGCAAGATTTGGGGGTGTTGGTGCATGAGAAGCTCAGTACGGCTGAGCCCGAGGGGTTCTGTCCCTCGGTCCCTCAGGTGAGGCCCCACCTGCAGACCTGCCTCAGCCCTGGGGCCCAGCACAGGAGGGACGTGGGGCTGCTGGAGAGAGCCCAGAGGAGGCCACGGAGCTGCTCCAGGGCTGGAGCCCCTCTGGAGCCAGGCTGGGAGAGCTGGGAGTGAAGAGAGGGCTCCAGGGAGAGCTCAAGCCCCTTCCAGGGCCTAAAGCGACTCCAGGAGAGCTGGAGAGGGACTGGGGACAAGGCATGGAGGGACAGAACACAAAGAATGGCTTCCCACTGCCAGAGGGCAGGGTTAGATGGGGTATTTGAAGAAATTCTTCCCTGTGAGGGTGGTGAGGCCCTGGCAGAGGTTTCCCACCCAGAGGACCTGTGGCTGCCCCTTGGATCCCTGGCAGTGTCTCAGGCCAGCTTGTGCAGGCCTCGGAGCAGGCTGTCCCAGTGGAAGGTGTCCCTGCCCATGAAACTGGGTGATCTTTAATGTTCCTTCCCACCGCAACCCTTCCCTGATTCATGACTCTATAAATAATTCCCTCCACAGCTGAGGCTGGCAGGGCTTCCGCAGCAGCTCCCAGGTGGGTGAAGTGGGATCCCTGTGGCTGTGGGCTGACCCCAGGTTTCTCTTGCAGCGCGCACTCTCGCTCCCTGCTGCTCAGCTGACCTGCGCCCGGCCGCAGGGAGCCTGTTGTTGGCCCTGGGCTGCACCCTGCTGCTGACAGCCCCTGCCCTGCAAGGGCATTACTCCATTACTCCTGGGAGTACCCACTGGGCTCGCAGGAGGGGGTCATCCTCAGCTGTACCTTCCACAGCCTCCCCATCATGTCCTGGCTCTATGAGAACCACGAGAGGTTTAACGAGTTGGACCTGTTGCTGCAGGTGGTGCTGCAGCGTGGGGACGGCCACCTCTGCCACCTCAGGGCCCAGGAGGAGGCCACGGCCTGCTTCCATCTGCACGTTGTGGGTGAATGGTGGTGCCACTGCCAGCCCTCCTCTGTGCTGGGAGGTGGAATGGCCGCGGCCTGGGAGCTGCAGAGCCACGGGTGTGAGTGCTGACGCCACCTCTGCCTCTCCCAGAGCCACTGTCCCGGCCAAAAATCGTGGGCAACTCCTTGGTGAAGGCAGGAGGCAACACCAAACTGTTTTGCCACGTGCTGCAAGGGAAGGCAGATGCCTACTGGTGGAAGAAAAATGGGGAGCTGCTCCTGGGAAGTGAGCGCATCCAGTTTGTGGAGAACAGCACGCTCTGCATCCTGCGGGCATCCATCAGCGACAGTGGCTACTACACGTGTGTGGTGAGCAATGCTGTGAGCCAGAATGAGACCTCCTTCCTGCTGCAGGTCCACCGTGAGTGTATTCCCTCCCCATGCCCATGGAACAACCAAGGGGAAAGGGAATTCTCTGTCCCTGCCTGTGCTGAGCACGCAGGTTTTCTGGGAGGGTGTGGGTGGGTTAAATTCAGGTTGAAGTCGCTCTGGTGCAGAGGTTCTAGGTTCTCCCCTTTGCAGACTCTGCCAACGTGATGCTGCCTGTGGTCCTGCCCTGTGTCATCATTGGCTTGCTGGCAGGTGGGTGCTAGAGTGATTTTTTGCCCTGTTTCTGGCTGGTGGGAGTCGTTGCAGGTGCTGTGGCTACAAGAGGTGGGTGAGAGGGTCCCATGTGGCACATCCCTGCCAGGGCCTGTCTCTCCCACCCCGGCATCCCCTGGGCAGGGGCTGGGCTGTGTCACAGTTGCTGTTTGCAGTAGGGTGTCTCCAGCCCAAGGAGATTATGATAGCTTCCAATGATGATGATGATGGTGGGATGTTGGAATCCCCAGGATCAGAAAGTTTTGACTTTTAAAGCTTAGATATAGAAGTAGTTATAGAATAAAGCAAAAAGTTTAAAATGTAGTAACATAGAACTGTGTGTTAGTTCATGATTGGATAAAAAAGTCCACACTGTGACAGAGATGTAACACAGGCTTGATTGATTATTGCTGAAGGGATCAAAACAATGTATGTGGCATTAGTTTATTGGCCAATTAACCTTTAATTTGTAACCTGCAATCTAGTGACCACTCTTCATGACATGGCTAACTTCTGCAGTCCTCTGTGAAGGAGTTCTCATGACTCCTGGAGACTGTAGCAATAAATAACACTTTAAAGCATACCAGAGTCTCTGACCCTACTATCCTGATAGTGGAGCTCTGAGCAGCCTGGGCCAATGGAAGGTGTTCCTGCGCATGGCAAGGGCTGGAACTGGATGGGCTTTAAAGGTCCCTCCAACCCAAACCATTCTGGGATTCTGGGATTCTCTGATGCTGCTGCTTTGTCCCCAGGTGTCTTCGTCTGGTGCCAGAGAAGGGAGAACTCATGTGACAACTGTTGGTAAGATGCCTCCAGCCCCCTCTTGGGGTGGCCCCCTTGCTCCAGCCAAAATTTACTCTCTACAAGCCCAAATTTATCCTTGGCTGGATCCAAGTGAGCTGGAGAAGTGGGAGAGCTCAGGGTGCTATCCCAGCCTCTCTGGTAAGAGGCTGCTCTCCCACCCTGGAGGCTCAAAGGATTTGCTGTCCCCTCTATTTAATACCCACTCTGGAAATATTCCTGATTCCTCCACCCAGAGCCTGACACTCCTGGTTATCTTAGCTCTGAATAATGGGTGGGCTTTTGAATACTCTGGAGATTTCTGGGAAGTGAGTGATTCTTGAGATTTTCTCAAAAATCACTCCCTCTTTGTGACCACAAACACACTCGGGCAGTTCACTGGAGCTTTCTGGAGGCTGAGCACAAGGATGTGAGTCCCTCAGCTTGGAAAACCCATCCCATGAGGTGGTGGGTTGCAAACAGGAAGCTCTCAGGTGTCTTGTGCAGCCAAATTCCAGGGGATTCCACCCAGAGATAAATCGGCCAAGGTAGCTCCTGGCATTTGGAGTAGGTCAGAAGTCCAGACCTGCTGGTACTGCCACTGCCAGCATGGGACACTCTGAGCTGGCTGAGGCTGTGGAGGGGTCCAAGTGGCCAGGACACAGCTCATGTGGGGACCTCTCTTCTCCTTGCAGGTAGAGCTGGGTCAGCTGCTCTTACCCTTCCCTGGTGATGGATACTGCTGAGAGTGCCAGCCCCTCCTGGGCTCACAGTTCTAAAGTGTTCAAGCTGTCAGAACCTACAAATATTTTTTTGGAAAACACTGGTTTGGACTGTTTCTATGTTGTCCTGCTCTTCCTGTTGTGCATCCCTGGGGAGAGGGATGTACCTGCTCCACCCTCCTGGCTTTCTCCAGAGGCCTGGATGGGTTCATGGCTCTGCAAAGAGCCAGTGTCCCTTCTGGGCAAATCCACGGTCCCGGGAGCCAGCCCTGCCTCCCCGGGGCCTGCTGGTGGCCTGGTGTGCCGGGGGTTTGCCTGGGGGCTCTGTGCATCCTGCTCTGTGTGCCCCTTGGAGGGAGGAGAAAGGGCAGGATTGTGCTGGGTGTGCAGCCAGGAGGGAGCAGGAGCTGGCAGGGAATCAGGGAGCAGCACAGGAGTTCGATTTCTGGAAGCAGATTCCAAAGAAATCCCTGCAGCTGGCTGAGGTGGGGATGCTCCCAAGCCCATCCCCTCCAGCCCTGGGCTCTGCAGGATCTGGAGGATTCCTTGGGGACATCCCCTCCTCTTCCCAGCACCACTGCTGGTGCCAGCTTGTCCTTCCCCTTTGCTGCTCCTGCAGGTGACATCGGGCTGGGCCTGGCTGGATACAGGGAGCCCTGCTCCTGTCCCCTGCTGTCCCCTCCCTCCCCGTGCAGGGCTCTCCTGGCTTTGCTGTGAAGGGGGTGTTGCTCTTTCAGCTGAGCCTGGAGGCAGAGCAGGCATCCCCAGCCTGGAGAGAGCTGGATGCTCTCCTGGGGTGCTGGACCCAACTGTTGGTCACCCCAGGACATGTGCACCCCTCTTTTAACCTGAGGGGGAAATCCCAGCTCCAGGGCCCTCCCTGAGCCAGTCCCTGGCACCTCTGGAGCAGGCTGGGGACTTCTCCAAGGCAAAATGGAAAATTGTGGGAGGGGTCACTGGGAGATTCAGGGGCTGTTGTCAAGGGGCATCAGCCTAGGGTTTCATGGAGCCGTTAAAGGAAGCAGAGGAGTTTGGGTGGAATAAACAAGATTCCAGCCCCATTGGAAGCTGCAGGGCAGGTTGTTATGTTCTCTGTTGAACTTGAGGATGTAAAATGTAGCCACAGGTTTTACAAGAAATCCTTTTTGAAGTGTTTTGGGGAGTTGTCTGTGATTGATTTTGGAGACTTTGTGGTTTGTTGATGTCTGTTGCTGCTAATAAAGGCTATGTGTTATCCCAGAGGGTATTGCTGTGATGCTTAGGGGTGGGAAATGGCCCCTCGAGTTAGCTGGGAATAGGAATCAGCCCCTGGTGGGGTGTGGCAGACCTGGGAATGCTGGATTTATCCCTGTGTCCAGCTCTGGGAGATGACTCATTGCTCCTGAGGACAACATTTGCTCCCCTTGTGAGGTTCCTGCATCCCCATCCCCTCCCTCACCTGCTGCTGTGGCAGTGACAGCCTGAGGGACTCAGCTGGGGTTAAAAACAGCCCAACACCTCTGTTCCAAATCTGGGTGAGGGTATTTTTAACCTGGCCCCGTTCTCTGGGTCATGGGAGCCTGGCAGTGCCCTGGCACTGCCCAGGGAGGAGCTGCCTCCCAAGGAGCTGGGTCGGGGCTCTCCCAAGGGGGCATTTTGGGGTGGTTTGGGCTTCATCTGGGGGCCTTTGGGTGCAGGGCTGTGCTCAGCAGCTGTTTGTGGTTGGAAAAAGTCTCCTCTGAGCTGCAGGAAACACCTCAGTGCCTTGTGACAGCCAGAAAAAACAGCCCCTGGCACAGGCTGAGTGCGAGTTTAATCCTGCCCGGAGTAAATAAATCCTGGAGTGTGTCAGACACTCTGGGATGGACCTGAGGAAGAGCTGTTGACAGCATCCACCTCCTTTTTTTGGTGCCTTCCTGTCCTTCCTCCGCCTTCACTGCTGCTAAAGCCAGGATGTATTTCAAGTTACTGCAGGGTTGCTCCCAGAAAAGTATTTCATGCTACTCCTGGGTGTATCTTACACAAATAGCTGTAAATTGTTGTAAACAAACCTTAAATAAAGATAACCCAGTGAGAGAAACTCCTGCAGCTGCTGCTAAAGGGGCTTCTCTACTTCAGGCCTCGGTTTTCCGGAGAAAGAAAGGGGAAAATGTGCATTTGGCCCCCCCTTGGGCCTGTTTTATTAAAAGAAGAAGGCAGAATCAGGTTAATTTCATGAATGTTTATTATGAGGATCATAGAGGAACCAAAACTGAGAGCCCTGAACCCACTAAACATGGGGGAAGGTTTGGGCTGGCTTAGCCAAAGGTGAAACACCCTGATGCATCTTAGCTGGGAATGTTGTCCTTGGGGCCTGGCTGAGACATTTCAAAGGACCTGGGAGGAAGAGGAAGAGGGACATGCTGAGCACCACAATTGTTCTGTGAGGGTGGGCAGGCCCTGGCACAGGGTGCCCAGAGAAACTGTGGCTGCCCCTGGATCCCTGGTAGTGTCCAAGGCCAGGTTGGATGGGGCTTGGAGCACCCTGGGACAGGGGAAGGTGTCCCTGCCCATTGCAGGGGGTGGAACTGGATAATCTTAACAGTTCCCTTTCCACCCAAACCATTCTGGTAATCCATGAATCCAGGAGGAATTAAGGTTTAAAATCTTCAGGTTGAGGCTGTAAGGGGGAGTTTTGAATTTGCTCTCAAGTGCTTTGCTGGATGGGGACCCCAGCAAAGCCTCCCCGTGAGCCCAGCATGAACCCCAGGGCTGGAAGGCAGTGCTGGGCTGGATCTTTCCTAGGTCTTAATCCAAAACACAGCATAATTTCCATATCCTGCTTCTTTCACTTCAAGATGTACAAATTCATGCGGGAAATAGGAATTTATGTGGGAAATAGGAACAAAGGATCTACCTGACTTTGTCCCTCCAAGAGACGTCAAGGTCCTTGCGCCAGCCCTGCGTTGTGTGATCTGTGAGAGACAAATCTATCTCCAGATCAGGTGTGAGAGGCACCATGGACAGGGTGCTGTATTTGGGATAAAGTCCCTGCGGCTTCCCAGGCAAGGGACACAGTGGGAACCACTGACCACGGGAGCTTCACAAAAGCCAAATAATGCACTTTTAAATAATTCCTGTGGCTGCTGGATGGTGTGGGGACCCCGAGGTGTTGGGAGGGGCTGGAGGAGGATGAAGGAGCAGACTTACAGCAGAGGCCGATGGCGAGGAGCGGGAGGGCCGACACGACCGCTGTGCTGACCACCAGGATGGTCACATCCATGAACTCCGTGCATCCTTCTTCTGCCACCAGAGAAAACAGGAGATGGCACAGAGCAGCGGGAGGGAAAGGAGGAGGGCAAGTTGCCACCATGAAAGCACACACCCATGCACAAAAAATATCAAATAAAATAGATGGAGGATATTGAAACCGAATTTCGCTCCTGCCAAGATTTCACTTCCCCGAAACTCCTGGTTTGTTGGGTTTGTTTTTGGAGGTCTAAGAGCTGACTTGAAGGGATGTGGGGATTAATTACATGGGCTGTTGGAGTGGTCCCTGGAGGGTCTCTGCTCACCGTGGCGGTGGTAGATGTTCTTGATGAGGAAGGTGCTGGTCAGCACCACGGCCACCACGGCCCCCGGCGCAGCGTAGCCCATGGTGCGCTGTGCTGCAGAGGGACACAGGGAAAGGGGATGTGGAGGAGTGTCCAGAGGGGTGGGTGTGGGGCTGGCCTCACCCAGGCTCTGCTGTGGGATCCACCAGCCTGAGTCAGCACAGGAGTTCTTGTTTTAAAATTTAGGGATGGCGTTTTGGGCAGAATAACCCCCCGGGGACCAGTTTGGTCCATCCTTGGTGGGACAGCTCACCTTTTTTGCTCTTCAGAGAGTTGAAATCTGTAGGCTGGAAAATCACAGTGGTGGCAACCAGGAAGGTCACCACAGTGAGGTAGCTCAGGGCAATCTCGGGCAGTATGACAGCCACAGAAGGGCCTGAAAGACAAGGGGATGAGGCAGAGACCCCGATGTTCCACTGCCCACCCCCTCCATCACGTGGGAACCCTGCATTGCATCCCTTCCCCACCCTCCTCTGACTTCCAGCCTTTCCTTGCAGGCAGCCTGTCCATTCTCTGATCATTTTACTGTCCTGCTGGGACTCTGGGAAAAGGGGAATAACTGTGTTAATTGTCCAGGGGGGTGTGTAATGCACGTGGTTGTACAGGCTCCCCTGGACCTGGAGATCACACAGAGATCATGAATTGCTCCGAGTGGGTCTGTCCCCCCGCATTCCATGGCGTGACTCCCCTGTCCCCCACTGCCATCCTCTCTGGGCCCCACTGGACTCTGCACTTCCCACTGGATCTGTTCCCCCTCTCTCCAACCCCCCTCGTCCCCCTCCTACCTTCCTCCCCCATCCAGAGGATGCCAGCGGTGCTGTCCAGGATGCAGGCGATGCACACCAACCCGCAGGTGTAGAAGCTGAGCCACCTCCAGAGCTCCCCCCCTAAAAACACAGAGCAGAGCGGGGTGACCGCTGTGACCCCCGGGAATCCCGTGGGGGGAAATCCTCAGGGTGTGGTGCAGCCCATCCCCACCCGGCTGCTCTGGGGTATCCCAGGAGCTGGGGGCTCCCACAGCAATGCCCTTTGTTCTCCCCCACCAGAGAAGGGAAATGGCGTCCTGCTCCCCCCAGCTCACTTATCCTGAGCTTCTCGGACTGGCAGACGGGAATAATTAATCCCCACGCCGCGACAACAGCGAAGACCACAGCGACCACCGCGATCCTCAGGGTGTCCTTCAAGCGACGGGAGAGACCTGGAAGAGAGCGACCCCGAGGAGCAGGAGAGGCGACATCAGCAGGACCAGCACCCTGGCTCTGGTGGCCGTGGGGATCCCCCATCACCAGGACAGATTCCATTTATTTGCCAACTGGTGGCCAAATACACGTCATTAATGTCCAGCCTGGGCTGGGTGCTCCCCCTGGGCTGCCCGGCCACCGTCCTGCCCATGTCCTGCTCAGCATCACCTTGGCCAAGGGCCATCGTTTGGGACCTGCCCCGAGAGGGAATGGCCAATCTCCTGGCAGGGGCTGTGCCTTGGTGGGATCAGAGACTGGGAATTGCTGCTGGTCATCCCATGATGGGCAGCTCCTGGCAGCAGCGTGCGTGCACCGCCCCACGGGTAGGGGATGGAACCACAGAGGCATGGCCTGTGGAAAGGGCAGGGAAGGGCAGGAGGAGCAGGGGGAGGTGAAACCTTCAATGGTGACATTCAGGAAGGCTTCTTCCCAGCTGATCCCGTTGCTGGCATTGCAGGAATAGGAGCTGCAGTCCGACTTCTTGGCCGGCCTCAGGTATAAAATGCTGCAGCTGCCGGACAGCTGGGAAACTCTGTCTGGGGGAAGGGGCTGCCCATCCTTCTTCCAGGTGATGGTGTCCACTCTGCCCTCTGCCACCTCACAGACAACCTGGCCAGTGGTCCGAGCCAGGAGAGAGCTGGTCCGGAGCTGAGGGCGGGACACAGGCTCTGGAAAGGAAACAGAGACCCCAGCACTTCTCTCAGACTCAGAATTCCAGACTGGTTTGGGTTGGAAGGGACCTTAAAGCTCATCCCATTCCACCCCCAGCTCTGGGCAAGGACACCTTCCACTATCCCAGGGTGCTCCAAGCCCCGTCCAGCCTGGTCTTGGACACTGCCAGGGGTGGAGCAGCCACAACTCTGGGAACCTGTGTCAGCAAACGTGACCCGGAGCATCCCTGACGGGCCCTTGGGCTGCAGTTGCCACCACAGCAGTGGCCACAGCGTGGTGCCTTTCCCTTGGGAAGTCCCTCCTGCTGCTGTGCTTTCCAGGACTGGGTTTTTTCCCCCCAGTTGAATCACTGCTTTTAATGGATGTGGATAAATATGGAGCACTTTGAAATGCGTCAGGAAATGAGAAAACAGCAGAGAAAGGAGCAGATCCCACTTGGATTGTGTGTGGTTGGAAGGAGAGGCAGGTGGCAAAGGGCTGCGGTGGCATTATGGCCGTGGAGTGATTGGTGAGAGGCTGGATAAGCCAGAGCAAATGAAGGGAATTGCTGGCAGAAATACTGAGGAGGGACTTCTAGGCCGTTTTGAGTGCCTCTTATCTCTGTGGTGGCAGCTGGCGCCTGCAGAGGGCAAACGGGACAGCCTGACCTGAGGGGGTGGTGGCTTCTCCAGAAGCCTCAGCTCCGTTGACTCTGCCAGGTGTACCCTGGCAAAGTTCTTGGGGGAGGGACCCTGCAGGTGGCAGAGTCACAGCAAGCCACCATCCTCCCACCAGTCCCTCCATCCTCGCTTCGGTCACTCCATCATCCCTTTATCCTCCTGTCAGTCCCTCCCTCACCCCCACCACCCCACTAGCTCTTCCATCCTGTTACTAGTCCCTCCATCAGCCTACCTGTCACTCCATCATCCCTTTATCCTCCCACCAGTCCCTCCATCCCTGCAATGAAGTGTGGGAATTGCCTTCCCAGGATGGAACTGTCCCTCCCTCCCAGCCAGGCCCCTGTAAGGTCTCACTGGGCAGCACTTCCAGATCTGCTCCCTTAGGACAGGTTGGGAACCTCTCTCCTTGGTCCTGTCTCCACTCATGACAGGTGCAAACAAGCTCAGGACTGGCCCATCAGCCTTTGCTCAGATCCCTTCTCCACCCCCTTGCTCTGGCTCGTGGTCCATGCCCAGACAAATTCTGCTTGGATCCATCACCCCGGCCCTCCCTCCCACAGCCACCACTCACGGAGGACTTCCAGCTGGATTTCCAGGCTCTTCCCTTCTCCTGCGTTGACAGTAACCCTGTAGGTGCCACTGTCTCTCTCCTGGACATCCTCCAGCAGGAGAGATCCGTTGGATAGGTGGAAAAGGGCTCGTCCTGTGTAGGGAGTGTGGATGGCTGGGGCCTGGGCCCCCCCATCGTGCTGCAGGATGATGTGGGGGCCAGTGCCATTGAGGAATTCCCAGTGCATGGAGTGGCTGTGGGTGATGTTATCCAGCCCAGGGAGTAGCACCGAGGATCCCACAGTGGTGGCTCTACGGACAGGTCCTGCTGCTTCCACAGCCAGAGGGAACAGCACCAGCAGCCCTGGAGGGAGGAGAGAGGTGGGGATGGGGCTGGGAGCAGCTGCTCTGAGGAAAGGAGTCCCTGCCCATGGCAGCAGAGTGGAATGAGCTCCTCCTGCTCGAGTTTTTGTCATATTGACCTAATTTCCAAGGCTCGTTCCCAATTTATAGAACCCTGGAATGGTTTGGGTTTGAAAGGAACTCAAAGTCTGTCTCATTCCAACTCTGCCATCTGCAGAGACACCTTCCACCAGACCAGGCTGCTCCAAGCCCTGCTCAGCCTTCCTCTGAACACTTCCAGGGATGAGACAGCCACAAAATTCCTGCTCTTGTTTGGGGCTGAAGGTGTCCACATGCTCCCAGCAGTGCAGGATGCAGCCGTCTTCCCAAAATTCCTGGGCTTGGCACGACTTGGGCTCTGGCAGGTGTTCAAGGACTTGAGGAGGAGCTGCTGTGGGAAGGTCACAGCTCCCAGACCCCCCTCCCCAGTAAAGAGGATTCTAGGAAAGAGGAGAGGGGCAGGAGGGGCAGAGGAAGGTCCTCTGTTCCCAGCCCTAGTGGCTCTGGAGCTGGGCAGGGAGCCCAGGCATCCTCACAGGCTGTGTTTGCTCTGGGCCCTGTCTCAGCTCTGCCCTGATAAACACCTGTTCACCTGCATTCCCACTGCACCTGCCAGGCAGACTGCCCTGGGAGCTCCCGCTGCTCCCTTTGCGATGGTGCAGCACAGGTGGGGAGGAAAAATCAGTGGGACAATCCGGGTAAAGTCAAATTCATCAGGTGATTTTAACTTCTCACTTTTATAACTTTGAAAGGCAGTTATTTTCACACATTCCTGCCCCCCAAACTGTAGATATGGAGGAAGAAAATACAATTTAATGACTAAAAATTATTTTTCTCTGAAAAAATCCTCTGAAAGAATTCTTTTTTTTTTTTTTTCTGCTGAGAAAACACTATTTATAGAGAACAAAACCACGAGCTGCAGAAAAAAAGGAAAACTCTCCATCTTTTACAGCTGCAATGGCTCAAAACTCATCCTAGAGATGCTGAGAGCTCATTAACACCGTCCCAAAATCAAAACGTAGGGTAATGGGCTTCCTTTCTATTTTAGATGCTCATCCTGAAAATCTTCGTCCATTTGTATCTAGCACAGGGTGCCCAGAGCAGCTGTGGCTGCCCCATCCCTGGAAGTGTTCAGGGCCTGGTTGGACAGGGCTCAGAGTGACCTGGGGGTGGAATGGAATGAGTTTTAAGGTCATTTTCAACCCAAACCTTTCTGTTATTCCATGGTTTGTGTTTCAAGGCAGACAGTGACTATTTAAGGAGAAGAGTGAAAATGTTCACAAGAGTTTAACAGCAATAAAATTTGTGGTTTTAAAGCCATCAAATATTTTTACATATATATTTTTGACACAAACAGACATATTAACATATATCCACATATTTCTGTGTAAGTACATCTATCAGCCCCACTATTCATCTTACTGCAGATTTTATCCCCTGGCTCTTCCACCTCCTCTCTCCTCGTACAAACGCACATTTCCCTTCCAGGTTAAGCCTTTACCCACCTAAAAAATCCGACCCAGAGCTCCCCACGCTCGGCTCCAAAGGGGTTTGGAAGAGGCGAGGACCCCGCGTGGCCCCAGCCCAGCCCAGCCCAGCCCGGGGACTCTTTACCTGCCAGGAGCACCCAGGTGGTTCCCAGCAGCTCCGCGGGACGGCACAGCAGCATCTGCCAAGGGAAAACAGCCCCAGATTTCCCCGATTCAAAACCTCTCCTCGAAATCCCACGCTGTGCTGAGAGCAGCAGGTGAGGCGGTACCGTGGGTCTGCAGCCCTGGGATGAATTCCCGGTGCCGCGGGTATTCCCAGCCCGTTTTCCTGCCGATCGCTCCTCTCCCTCGACGCCGATTCCCCTCCCAGACTCTTCCCGGGAGTGGCAGCAGCCGCAGCTCCCGCTCCTGTCGCCGCTCCCGTCCCCGCTCCCCCTGGGGGAAGGAGCTGCCGGTGGCCCCGGCCCCGCGCTGGGATCGATCGGCGGCTCAGGGACGCCCTAGGTCTTTTCCATGCCCCGAGGCCAGAAGATCCATCCCTTTCCCTTTCCCACAGGTCAATCCTCTTCCAGAGCCTGGAGCAGAGTTAGACCTCGCCCCCAGCCCGGTTCTGGGGGGAGCAGGGACTCAATCTGGCTCTGAAACACCTGTGGGCAGCTTTTTCCTCCACCCCTTGAGGTGTGCTGGGATCGTCTACGTCCCACAGACTTTCTGCAAAGGGAATTTCAGCTTATGGGAGAGATACTCCTGGGATCAGGAGACGGGGACCTCATTTTGTTACATCCGTCTCCAAATCATGGAATTCCAGACGGGTTTGGGTTGGGAGGGACCTTAAAACCCACCCCATTCCACCCTCCAGCCATGGGAAGGGACCCCTTCTGCTGGACCAGGCTGCTCCAAGCCCAAAATGAGGAGGGGAGTTAAAAATGGAAATGCTTTTCAGCTGGGCTGGAAGCAGCTTTCCCCTGTTTTATCCAAGTCCTGTTAGGGTCCAGAGGCTCTCGGTGACATCAGAGGGGACCAAGGGGATGCACCAAAAGCTGCACCTGCACAATCCTGAGAGCTGGGAGAGAGCAGGGGGCTCTGGAGTGCACTGGGAGGAAATCAGAAGCTCTGGGAGATACTGGAGGGAAAATGTGGCCAGCAGGTGAATGGGGGGGG
>VZTR01003466.1:132615-155431 GCA_013400775.1 Chaetops frenatus
GGGCTGTGCGAGGAAGCTGCGGTTCCGTGCGGTGGGGGTTGGGGTCCTGCACACGCGTGGGGCGCGCGTGGTGGGGCTGGGGCCGCGTGTGGGTCCGAGTCACGCGTGGCTTGTCCCGCACACGGGCGGGCAGCGGGCGCGGCGGTGCCCGGGTGTCCCGGGGACGCGGGGGCTGCGTGTGCGTGGAGGAACTGCTGGACCGTGCCAGGTGCCAGCCCCGCGTGGGCTGCGCGCTGAGCGGGGCCGGGGGCTCAGCCTCCCCTCAGCACCCCGCTCCACCTCGCAGCACCCAGACAGGGCGAGGGGGTCCATTTTCTCCCACCTGGCGCCCTAAGCCCCTTGCCTCCGGCTCGCAGCCACCTCCAGCCTGTAAATCATTTGCTTTTACGATCCCTCCTCCGGCCCATTATCACACGAACTTTATATGTTTGGGGCTGGCGCTGGCCATAAAGCTGGCCCGGTTTCCGGGGCTGGCATGCCCGCCTGGCAGGCAGGGTGTGAGGAGGAGGAGCAGGAGGTTGCGGGGGCGCTGGCCCGGGCTCCCCAGCTGGGCAGGTAGGCAGGGAGGGGTGCAGCAGAGCCCCGGGGATGCTCAGCTCTATGGGGCTGGGATATGGACTGATTGCAGCAGGGAGGGCTGGGAGGGAGTGGGGGGCACTGGGCTATCCCGGGATGGGGGAGGAGAAAGAAGCGGGGACCCAGCTCTGGTCACTCAGTCCCTCTGGAGGACCCACAGATGTTCTGTTCAGCTCCCTTTGGTTCCCTCAGGGACATTTGCCTACCCGCAGCCAGTGAGTCCAGGTCGTTGTCTGATCCCTGCATCTGGCAGTCACAGCTCTGGGGCATTTGGGCCCCGGGCCGGTGCGGGGGGTGCTCCAAGGATCTGTCTTTCCCAAGATGCTGTGTCTGAGCCTGCCCCCAGACCCGGAGTGTCCGGCACAGCCCATGGCCAGCTCCTCTCTGACCTTGTCCCCGGGGCTCGGGTCCTCCTCCTCCTCCTCCTGCCCAGCCCCACTCAGGGGTCTCCTCGTGCCTCCTGAGCTCCAGGTGCTCCGAGGATTGGGGTTACCTGCACTGGGCCAGCCTTTTGGCTACCCTTTGTCTCCTGGCCCCATCGGCTCCGTGGCAGCAGGACCCTCTGTGGGGTCTCTCCTTTTGGGGCTCCCCACTGTTGGAGCCCCGCAGGACCCTTCACGGGTGTTGTCTCACTGGCCATGTCCGAATGCCCAAGTACTGATCCCAGGTGAGTGGACATGGACACCCAGGTGTGAGCAGCTGCTCCGGGGTAGAACCAGCATTGTTCCCTGAATGATCCCATCCCAACAGGATCTGGGTCATGAGGGATGTGGGAATGCACCGAGGCTGCTCCCTGCTCCCCTCTGCACGGTCCCAGCTGTGGGCTGAGATGGGTCATCCCTCTTCAGGGGAGCGCTGGGGCTTCAGGGCCCCAGCCTGTGCTTTAGTAAGAGCCTCCCAGTGGGGAGCTGGGTGGCAGCAGGTGACAGCCAGGAGAGTGATGTCTCTGGCCTGTTCCCATCCCGGCAGGGTGCTCACAAACCCTCCCTGGGTCAGCCGTGCCCTCCTAATTCCTCTTGGTACTGCTGTGAAAGAAAAGGGTGCCCAAATCACCTGGGGGTGTCCTGGGTGAGCGACTCCTCACTCCCCACACGGGGAATTGCACGGAAGGGGGAAAACCCCAAATCTGAGCAGATCAGTTGCCTTTTCTTTCCGGAGAGGGGGATGGGAGAGACGAGATCTTGCTTGAACAGTCAAAGTAAGTTGCCTTTGCTTTTCCCTGCTCCTCAAGGTCAGCCTAGCTAATGAAAATCAATCTTCCCTCTGCCTCTCTCTGCTGCATGAGCAGATTCTACCTGTGGCCCCTTCACCTACTTGAAAGCAGCGGCTGCCCCGTCCTGCTGGGTAATGCCGGAGGGAGCTTCCTCCTGGAACAACGTCTTCCTTCACAATATCCGTGTCACGGAGGGATCACTGCTGTGATCTGCCTTCTCTGTCCTCGGGAAGCCCGCTGTGCACGGGAGGCAGGGATCCCGTATGGAAATCTGGGCTGGAACTGCTGGGGGGAAGCTCGTGGCTGGGCTCTGAGTGATGTCCGTCCTCTGGGCACTCCCGGGCAGCTCCGAGTGCACTTGGCCAGAGCGGGAGCTTTGTGTGTCCCTCACCCCTAGACCGGGAGCTGTCCCGTGGCTCCCCGTGCCCGCTGCTCCCTCTCCTCTCCCAGCCCCACTTGGCGGGGTCTGGCACATGGGGGTTTGGAGATGGAGCTGCTGCCATGGGCTCAAGGAAGGGGAGTGGTGGGACAGGAGGTCCTCCCTGCCCCATCCCACAGCCCTCAGCGGTGCTGACACGGTGGTGGGCACGGCAGGCTCTGCTGCCAGCACTGAGGCACCCCGGGAGTGCCGTGTCCCGAAAACAACTGCAAAGGGCACGGCAGGGTGGTGTGAGGGGCTTGCCTGTGCCCAGGCTGCTTTCCCTCGTGCCTGTGCCGGGTTTGGAGGGAAACCTGCCCTTCTCAATGCTCCTTGACAGGGGTAAATTGGCTCCTGGGCTGTGGATGGGGTAATGGGATGCTGCAGGACCCGGAGTCTGTGGAATAGTCCTGTCCTTGGCCAAATGTGGGGCTCATTAGTTACAATTTCATCCCTGGAAGTGTTCGAAAAAAAATGTGGATGTGGCAATTGAGGACGTGGTTTAGTGGTGAACGTGGTGCTGGTGGTGCTGGGTTGATGGTTGGAGTTGCTGATCTTAGAGGGCTTTTCAACCCTTAACGATTCCGGGATTCTGATTTGTCACTGCTGCTGCCTAAAACTAACTGTGTTCAGATTCCCCATCCCAGTGCTCCCAGGGCGTGCACGGAACGGGAGCAGGAGGCTGCTCAGGGTGTGCTGGGAACCCCCAAAGCAGAAAGAGCCCCTGCTCTGAGGGAGCCGCCGTTGCCAGCTCTGCTGTGCCTCTGGATCACTCACTGCTTCCCATTTCCCCTCCTCTGGAGAGGACCAGCCCTTGTCCCTGGAGAAGGAGAAGGAGGTGCTGGTGAGGGGTGGGAAATCCTCTGGAAGGACACGAGAGTCTCAAAAGCACGGGAAGAGGCTGTGCCCACCGGGGTCAGGGGCAGATCCGACAGCCCTTCCCTGGGGATGTGTCCAGCCAAAGTATTCCCAGGCACAGAACTACTCCGGGTCTGACTGTTGGAAATCCTCTCATTTGGAGTTATCCAGCCAGCCTTTGTGTCCTGCTTTGGTCCAGCAGGTGTCCCTGCCCATGGCAGGGGGCTGGAATGACCTTTAAGGTCCCTTCCATCCCAAACCAGTCCGTGATTCAATGATCTGGGTGGATGGATCACGTTAACAGGGGTATTTTCTCTCTTCCCGCCCCATCCTTTAGGATTTTTAGATGTGCCCTGAAGCCGCAGGGTCTCCCGGTTCCTGGAAATGCAGCTCTCTTCCAGTGTGGCTGAGCTCAGCTGTGAGGAGACCATGGACCCACCCGCCGAGGACTTCCAGCAGGTCCTATCCATCGATCAAATCCGCTCCATCCGCGCCAGCAACAACTACGTGGAGAGACCCGCGGCGTGCTTCCAGCAAGCCCGCTCCAACCCCGCGCTGTCCCAGCCCCCGCACAAGCAAGAGTGGCCCCAGGACCGCCTGGCGTCTTCCACCTTCCAGGACCTGCACCGCAGCCACAGCCAACAGCACCAGATGCCACCTCTGCAGCCGCACCTGAGCCACTCCAGCACGGCCAGCTCGGTGTCGCAGAGCACGGCGGCCTCCGAGCAGCGCCTGCTGAGCAGCCTGACGCCATCGCACTCCGGGCACTCGCTGGTGCGGACGCAGCCCCGCGGAGGCGAGCTGAAGGCGGAGGAGTCCCCCCGGAAGGGCGGCGCGGAGCAGCCCCCGGCTCACGGGCACCTGCTGCTTTGCGAGGCGTGCGGGCGCTGCCGCTGCCCGCGCTGCACGGCCGCCCGCAGCCTGCCCTCCTGCTGGCTCTGCAACCAGCGCTGCCTCTGCTCCGCCGAGAGCCTCCTCGACTACGGGACCTGCCTCTGCTGCGTCAAGGGGCTCTTCTACCACTGCTCCACCGACGACGAGGACACCTGCGCCGACGACCCCTGCTCCTGCGGGCCGGGCTCCTGCTGCGCCCGCTGGGCTGCCATGAGCGTCCTGTCCCTCCTCATGCCCTGCCTCTGCTGCTACTTTCCCACCCTGGGGTGCCTCAAACTTTGCCAGCGGGGTTATGACGGCCTGAAACGCCCCGGCTGCCGCTGCCAGAGCCACACCAACACGGTCTGCAGAAAGATCTCCTCCGCCAGCGGCACGCCCTTCCCCAAAACGCTGGACAAGCCGGTATGACCCTCCCGAGGAGGAGAAGCGGGCTTTGCTCCTCGTCCTCCCTCTCCTCCTCCTCTTCTCTCCGCCATCCGCCTCCTCCCTCGGCTCCCTCCGCTCTGCAGTGCCCCCTCCCTCCCCACCATCACCTTCTGGGATTGAGATGGGTGACTTTGGGACACCCTGGCCGGGGGGCCAGGGGAGCTGGCACCGAGCTGGAGGGTACCAGTGATTTTGCACATGTGGGAGAGGGACAGGAGAGGCAGAGCGAGCCGAGGGTGCCCTCCCTGTCTGTATCCCACAGGGAAAGGTGACCCAGAGGGTCCTTGGGGCTCTGCCCCCATGGCCAGGGTGACTTGGGGCTCCTCGGGACTCTGCTCTCTGCAGTTTTAGGAGCTGCCCCACAGCGTGGTCCTTATCCATGGGGGAGGAGATGGGTCAGTGCATCCCTGTGCCAGAGCCCCCCGGAGCCAGACGTCCTTCTCCCACTCTTCCTCCATCTCCAGCACTTTCCATGGGTGGCCTTTCCCTCCTCAGGTGGCCACAGGTCCCTTTCCCCAAGGGGCTGGGGTGCCAAGGGGTCTCACCGGTGGCAGTGGCTTCCCTCCAGGCTTGGAAGCTGCTGGGAGAAGTGAGCGAGCTCCAAAATGAGGTGGCACCGTGTTTTTCTGTCTCAAAGAGGAAGAGAAGGTGTGGGAAGCTTTAGAAACCTTCTGGCAGGGGAAGGAGCTATTGGAGGCAGCCCAGCCCACTCTCTCCTGCCCGACTGCAGCAAGGGAAAGGTCCCCTCTGGGATTTGGCTGAGAACAAGGAGCTGCTTGGAAATTGCCATTCATTTCTCCAGGCCTTGGAGGGCTGCCTGAGGTGGGAGCTGGTGCCTTGGCTCCATCCCACCACCCAGCAGATGCCACAGGCACTGGCTCCACGCTCGAATCCCAATCTGGTACCTTCCACCAGCACTGAATTCACTTTATTAAAATATGGCAAAGCCAACTGTGAGCAGCCACCACTCCGGGGACTCCCCAACGGGGACTTCGGTCACCCTGCCTTGGGCTGGAGGACACGGAGAGCGGGAGGGGCTGCTTCCCTCCCTGCCAAGTGTCCTTCGAGTTCTCACCTTGTTGAGGGGGTTCTGCCACCCATGGACATCCAGGAATGGGCCTGGAGTGAGCCCAGGGGCTGGGCCATCTGCAGAGCAGACACTGCAATCCGGGTCAGGGCTCTGTGTTTCCTTGCTGGGATGATGATAACAACCCCAACTGTTTCTGTGGCTGGGGGCCTCCTGGTGCTCCTGGGCTCAGCCCTGTCTCTGTGCAGTGCCAGCTTCTGGTTGTGACCCCACTGGCACCATTTGGGGGAGTTTGGAGCCAGGATGGGGTCCTGGAGCTCGGCTCTGCCTGCCTGTTTCCCCCCCTCCCAGGTGTGTGAGCAGAGAGAGGAGGGAATGGTGACCCTGGAGGAATATATGCAACACATCCCATGGCTTCTCCAAGACCCAGCTCCCAGGGCCCGTCCCTGGCCCCTCCCAGATGCCTCTTTCCGTAGAGTTCTGTGGATCTATTTTTGTAGATATAAATATAATGTTAGGATGGGTAGGTCTATCACTAATAATATTCATGATACTGCTGTGAACAGTGCCAGGTACAAGGTTTGGCTTCCTGGTGCACTTGCACACGCTGGAAAAGATGATTTCCCAGTCAGTTCATTGCTGATCCAGACCCTTGGCTACCAGGTTGTTGGGAGAAGGGGAAAGGGAGGTGGACAGATTGTCTGGGGGTCTGCTCTGCAGAGAGGGAGGGACTCAGTGCTGGCTGAGAGGTGAGACAGCAGCGGAATCTCACCACGGGACTCCTCTTTCCATCCATTTGCTTTCTAAAAATCCAAGTGGTGGATCCAAGCTCCCTCTGTTGCAGGGAACAGTGGTTCCAGGGAATGATTCATCCCGCTGGGAAGCATTATTCATTAAATCCTGTGCTGGCACTGCCTGGCTCCCCTGACTCAAATGGCACCCAAACACTGGACTCGAGGCTCCCAAGAGAAGGGGGGATGAATCCCATCCCTGGTGGGAGGTTTGTGCTGGAGAATACTATGGACATGAGTGAAATCCTCTCCCTGATTTCACCCAGAGCCTGGGATGGGGGGGTGTGGAGAGATCTGTGGGTACCTCAGGGCGATGCTCTGGGATACAGAGGGATCTCCAGGCGTTAGGAAGGGACAGAGCCCCATCTGTGCATTGCACATCCCTGAGGCCAGCCTGGACTCTGGAATCATCTGGATTTTAAGGCCGTGACCTTCTCAGAGGATGCCCCGTAGGTGTGTGAACCCCTCTGAGATCATTCCTGTGGCAACAAATATAAAATACTTTGCAAATATATTTATCCTTCTGCCAATAATTGCTTGGTTCCCTACTTCCAAGTGATGTTGTGGGGAGACACTTCCTCCAGGAGTCTCCTTCCTTTGGAAGGCTCAGTTCACTCATTTATTGGTGCTGATTAAACTCCTTCTTCATAAAAACCGAGAGCAATTTTAGGGAGGAAAGGTCCCTTTTTCCCTGTGGGTTGGAGGAACTGTCTCCCTTGAATGAGAATATGAAACAGTTCATTGAAACTTTTTACAACAAACTAATGAACAGAATTTTCCAACTTGCTCTACTTTGATTCTTTTTTCCTCTTCCTTTTTAAACGGATCCCACTTGCAAATTTAGTTACCACCTCTGTATCTTTGCATTTCATTGCTTCCTCTCCTGATGGTGGAATGACTCAACATGTGAAGCTTCATCATTTTCACGGCCTCCCAAGTCATGCGAGCGTGGGGTGACCTCCCCCAGGTGCTGGAGCTGGGGGATGAGGAGAAGGCTGCCCATGGATCAGCTCCCCAGAGCCAGGCACGGCAGCAGCAGCAGCACAGTTACCTTCAGGAATTGGGGGGAGGCCAGGACTGCCAGGAGCTTCCACCTAATGGGCTTTTTCTGGGTCAGGGCAGGAGCTCCCGTCCTACCAGGACTGGTGCCACAGGCTGGTGAGGGCTGAGGAGCACGGCCAGGGCTCTGCAATGTCTCCTCTCCGTGAATTACAGAGCTGGGAGATGTATTTCATGAAGTACTGGATGTGTAGAAGGGGAGGGATTTTCAAGCTCTGCAAGTGTGGCACTTGGGGACATGGTCTGGAGGGGTCTCAGCAGTGCTGGGTTAATGTTTGGACTCAGTGGCCTTAGAGGGCTTTTCCAGCAGGAATAATTCCATGATTCTAGGAGGTGCAGAGGAGAAGAGGGGCTGTTCACTGAGGACAGCCACAAAAGCCACGTCCAGGACCTGCAGGGCTGCAGGGTTTCAGCCTGTTGCTCTCTGCCCGGCTCATGGGGGCAGGTGGCTTCACCTGGAATTCCTGCTCCAGCTGGGAGTCCTCAGCACAATTCCCCTCCTTGCTCTCAGCAGGCAGGAGAGGTTGGGAGAAGCACCCGCAGCTCTGGTCCACTGATCTCATCCGTGGTGGGGAAGGCTGTGGGCAGCCCCAGATTCTTTCCCTGAGATTTTCCCAACCTCCCCCGACCAGATCCATCCTGCTCCATCCCCACCTTGGCTGCCAGGCACTTTGGTTTGCCTGAGGAGAGGGCCCTGGTTCTGTTGAGGTTGGGAGCCCCTTTCCTGCCCCACCCTCCATGAGTCAGATCCCATCTGCTCGGGGTGTTTGGCCCAGCAGTTGGGCTTTCTCTCTGTCCTGACGTGTCTTTATTTGGTTTTCTTTTGCAAGCGTCACATGTGGAGCCCTCTGCTCTCCCACAGGGATGGATCTGTGTCAGGAGGGAACATTCCAGGGTCGTTGTCTTCCCTTTGCCAGGGAACATGCAGGGCTGGGGGCAGATTGAGGCAGGGGAAGAGATTCAGGTGCCAAAGGAGGCAGGAGGTAGGAGCTGAGAGCGGGACCTGAGCTCCTCCACTCTGTTCCCCACCCAGAGCCTCCTTTTCCCACCCAGGAGTCCAAAGCTCCATCCAAGCAAGAACCTCTGATGTTTTTTGCTTCCTCCAAGGCTTCCTTTGGTCCCACTCCTGTTTTTCCCCACTGGCAAATCAGTCGCAGCACTGGTGGGGTGGGGTCGTGGGGCCAGGCTGGAGTGTCCCACCCCACCCCTCCCAGTGGAAGGGCCAAAGAGGTCCTGGGGCTGCTGTCCACTCATCCTTGAGAAACACCAGTGCCCCAAGGAGCCGGGGGAGGCTCTCTGTGACTCACAGGTTCCCACAAAATCCCACTGAGTTCACTCCTGCCCTTCCCCAGGGGTGAACCCAAATGGAGGGAGGGCAAACTCCCCTGACTCAGAGATGCCAAAGGCTGGAATCAGAGGTTTGGGAACAGCTCTGGAGTGTGGTGGAGAGGGATAAGCCAGGCTTGTGGGACTGGCACAGGGATGGGAGCCCACTGTGCCCTAAACTCCTGTTCCCAGCACTGCTGGTGTTGCTGTCTCTGGGCTGTTCCAAGGCTGGAGAAAGCTGGGAGTGTTCAGACACTGGGATGTCACTGGAATGTTTGTGATAGGGATGCGATAAGGGCTGACCCCCACCCCAAAGCTCACTTTAAGTCTCTAGCAGGATCCTGCAAGGACCCCTTGGAGCCCATGGGATGCTCCACTGATCCAGATGGCCCAAACCATCCAGAGCTGGGACCTCCTGTGGGAGGCTCAGTTTGCTCTGGGTATTTCTCTGTGAGCACCAGGATCTCTTGCAAACCCTGCTGGAGCTGGGATTGGTTCTCCTGCTTGGCAGAAATATCCCCTGAGGACACAGTTCCAGGGCTCCTCGGGGGGCACTCCAGGATGGATGGGAAGGGGTCACAGCCCTCTGGGGCAGTGGGGATGTGTGAGGGAGGCTCTGGGTCCCTCTCCTGCTTCACCCAAAGGGCTTCATCACCAACCCCACCCCGAGAGCTGGGCCTGGGAGAGGAGGTCCCACACCCTCTGTGCCAAGGTCATCCCAAGTCCCAAGCCTGGCCTGTCCCCACCTTGTCCCTTTTCCCCTTTCCATTGGGATGCTCTCCTGGCAGCAGCTCTGCATCCTCCTCCTCCCCTGGTGTCCTTAGCACAAAGATCTCCTTGGAAGATCCCCCTGGGCTGCATAGGACAGGCCCGGGATCCCAAGGCTCCCATCCCAAGTTTCTGGGTACAAAACCCTCTGTACAGCCTACAAAGATCCCTCTCCAGCTCTCTCTGTTCCAGTTCCTTTCTATAAGGTATAATATATGTTTATAACCTGATGGCTGGTTTTTTTTGACAATACTCTTGTACCTTTTAAGGGAAAAAAATTTTAAAAACCAAAGTATTTATTTGAAAAGTTTATTTTAAAGATAAGAAAAAAAACCCCTATTTATTTTACTGCACCCTCTTCTGTTTGGTTTTCTTCTCTTGCAAAGCTGGTAACTGTTACAGAACCACTGCTGAGGTGAAAGAAGTGATTTTATGGGTGGCTTCACAAGTCCACTTAGAGCAACTATTCAATAAAAATATATATTAATTTTGAATGTGGTCATGTTCTTGTCTCTGTGGTGGCCGGGGCACGGCTCAGGCTTTGCCTGGAGTGCTGATGGCTGGGCAGGGACTGAGAACTGGGGAATCATCCTGGCCTCCAGGAGGTCTCTCCTGAGGGACTTCTGATGCTCAAACCTCCGATGTCCAGTGGGGGTTTCCCTGCTGCTGCTGTCCCAGACCCCTGAGGAAGGGCTGGCTCAGGTGGCAAAGGGCATCAGCAAAGAGGGGGGCACTTAGACAAGAAATTTCTGAGTATTTGGGGGCTTTCAGTCACCCCACAGAGATTCCAACATTGTGCCAAAGCCTCTCTCTCTGCTGGAAGAGTGGAGGTTATGCCCCGGGGCCATGGGCGTCTTCTGCAGGAGGAGCTGCAGCTGGGACCTGGCTCCTTCCCCAGCAGCTGCTGGGGACACCTCGGAGGTGGGTTTAGCCCAAACCAGGAGGAATTTGGGCCACACCCCAGCAGTTCGTGGGCCGGGTTGGTGCCTCTGCTCCCTGTGCACATCCCAGAGCTGTGGATCCCAAAGCCCTGCCCGTACAGAGACCAGACACTCTCATCCTGAGGCTCTCTTCTCACTGAGAGCCCTTCTCTCACACTGCTGGAGGAGCTTTATCCCAGCACCTCCGGAGCATGAGGTCCTTGCACACAGATTTGGTGGCTGATCAGTCCCATGGATTGTGGCACCCCCTTATTCCTCTTTAACTTTTTGGCTTCAGTGTCTATCCCTTGGCTTGGGCTGAGCCTGGTTCCTCTCTCTGCAAGAGTCCTTCCTTTCCTAGGAGGGTTTTTCCAGGCCAGGCTTGTGCTGAAGAGCTTCCCCAACCCCTGTGCTGAATTAAAACCACTCACTCTCCACATCTCTCACCCATAAACCCTTTTCCCAGGCTGGTTCCCTGTTTTTCCCTGTCTGTGGCGTCACTGGTATCAGAGCCTGCTTTCCGAAATCCTCATCCCCAGCATCCAGGATCTGCCCGAGGGCTCTGGAGCACAGATGTGAGTCCAATCCCTGCTGTGACTCACTCTTCCCCTGCTTTTCAAACAAAAGATGGCTCGGGGCCATTTGTCACCCATTGGCTCCTTTCAGTGCCAAAGTCCCTCTCTTTCGGGCAGAGCCAAGCACTTTCATTCCCAGATGTGCAGCTCTGTTAACTGTGTTAGAGCCCTGTTGGTGCCTCTGGTGCCACCTTCCCGAGCCCTCCCTGTCCTCATGCCACCAAATCTCCGGGCATCTCTGGCTCTCTCTCCTGTGGAGGAAGGCTCAGGAGCTGAACTGCAACGTGCGACAGAGGTAGGTGACCTACAGACCACGATCATCTGAAAAAAAATGTTAATTGCTCCCTTGAACGTTTCCCTTCTGTGTAAAGAAAGTCATGACGGTCCCAGGAATGACAAAAAAACCTGAAAAAAAAAAAAAAAGGTTTTTTCCCCTAAGATTAGGGTGATTCTTAGAACTGCACAGTAATTTTCTGTTTTGCGTCTGTGTGAGGACAAGGAGAGACTCCCCAGGCTCGAGCACTCCGTGGCACCTGCCCCAGGTGAGCTGGGGCTCTGAGCCAGGTGGAGGCTTTAGGCTGGAATAAACCCCAGCCGTTCTTGGCTGACAGAGGGGTTGTTCAGAGCTGAAATGTCCTGTTCTGCCCCATCCCAGGACCAGCACAGCCCAAGCAAGCTCAGCTACATGAAACCCTCCTTAGACGCTGACAGTGTTTTTTCAGAAGTGCTTTTCCACCTTTCTGGTGCTGAAATCTTCCCTTGCCCAGAGCGAGCAAAGCCAGGCCAAGCTGAGACGCCCCTGAGGACTCCCAGGTGAGATCCCTGCGCCTGCACGGAGCATCCCGCACATCCAGGGAAGGTGCCTGGCGGGCTCAGGGGAGCCAGGGAAGGTGTTTGCAGTCAGAGCTTGGCTGTCTAGACAGGAGAGAGAGAGAGGAGCCCTCAGAAGGAGTCATTCATCTCTTCCTAAGATGGCTAAATAGGTCAGATGACTCATGCCCTGCAAGTGCCGATTTCTCTGCGCTGACTACAGACAGAGAGGGGAAGGAGCTCCCGCCGTCCCCCCGCGCCGCAGACACCGAGGGGAGTGGATCCCAGACTGCCTCCTGGATGTTCCCTGGGTCAGCAGGGAATTCAGCCTCCCCCAGGATCCTCAGTGCTGCTTCCTCAGTGACGCTGATGAGGAGATGGAGGATTACTTGTGCACGGGTGGGTTTGACTCCTGCTGGAGGTGGTGCCCGTAGGAGCCTGGGTGTGCAGAGCTGGGTGGGACAGGGGGTCAAATCCAGTTCCCTGCTGTCACCCTGGGCTGTAGGGAGCACGGGACAGGAGTTCAGGCTGGAGGGATTTGCAGAATGGCTTCTCCACCATCGGAAACCCCTCCTTGCCTGGCCATGGCTGTGCTCTGTGAAGGGCTGGGGGCACCTCTGCTCTCACACCTCTGGCCTCACAAAGCCAAGGCTGCTCTGGGCAGAGACAAGAGGCCATTCTTGTGGTGTCCCACCACTGTTCGGAGCTGCTCAGCGAGGTTTAGGAATCCCTGGAGGCATCACAAGGTTGAGGGGGCAGCTCTGGGGGCAGCCAGGAGCCTTTGGAATATCCAAGACAAGGAATGACCTCCTCAAAATGGTGACCTGTGCTGTGGGGGCTTTGGTCCCTGCAGGAAAGAGGGTCTCCAGGACCCCAACGTGTACAAAAAGGACAATTTGCACCCTGAAGGAACCCCAAATGCCTGTGGGTTCCAGCGCTGCCTGGGTATCACAGAGCCACACTCTGGCCCTGCAAAACATCACGAGATTGGCTTAAAAATCAAGATGCAGCTCACAGCGGATTCTTGTTTTTCGCTGCTGCTTTTGGAGGCTGACTGAGTCATGCTCACAAGCCTCATTTGCCAGACACCAGGGCTGGCAGCTCTCTGGGGCTGTGGAACGAGTGCTGGATCCTCCTGTGGGCCTGGGGTGGCAGCCGGGGCTCAGGGACGGCTTAGGCACCCCTGGCACACACCTAAACTGGATCCTAAACTGGGGATGCTGCCCAACACACAGCAGGGATGGGAGGTCCATCTTCCAATTTTAGCCTGGTCACTCCCAGGCTCCTTCCTCCTGCCACCTCACTTTGGCCTCAGCAGCTGCCAATGCTCCCACCATGGGGCTGGGGGTCATCCTGGGGTCCAGCCGGGGTCCAGTCAGGTCCCAGCCCCTGGATCAGCAGCTGCAGAAGGTTGCAAATGTCTCCACTGGTGTCTGAAGCAGGAATGCTCTCCCCTGGCTGCAGACCCCCTCACCAGGGTGTTCCCTGGCATCCTTCCTCTCCGTGTTCTGCTCCTGGGATGTGCCTGAGGTTCAGGAGATTTCTTCAAGGCACATCTAGAACAAAACCGTTTTCCTGATGTGGAACTCCAAATCCTCCTGGGGAGCTTGTAGAGGGTTTATTTCCTGTATCCACTTCCCCTGTGCCTTGCTGCTCTCTGTGAGGACATTTGCATGGAACAGTAGGATCTCAGTCTTTTGATGTGCAATTATCATCTGCAGAAATGACTAATCAATTAAGGACAGTCACTCCCAGGCTTTCTATTTATTTCTTTCTCATTGAAACCAGAGCAAATGTGCCCTTTTTTCACGGGGAAATGGTGTTTTTTTCCAGACGTGGCTGCTGAAAGCTTCCCAGCGGATCTGAAAATGACATCATGCCCTTCTTGGTCCCCACTGTTGTCACTGCCAGCGCTGACAGCGAGCCCCTGCCACCACCCCTGCCAGCTCAGCGGTGCCAGCTGGAGTGGGGACACGCCAGGGCACACCCCGAGAGCAGCTCAGGCAGGTGAAAAGGGCCCAAAGTGAAAGCAAGAGTGAAGACACTGCACCTGAAAGGTGGTGAACCCTGAGGGGAGAGAGGGACTCTTTGCAAGGACATGGAACAACAGGACACAGGGAATGGCTTCCCACTGCCAGAGGGCAGGGATGGATGGGATATTGAGAGGGAATTGTTCCCTGGGAGGGTGGGCAGGCCCTGGCACAGGGTGCCCAGAGAAGCTGTGGCTGCCCCTGGATCCCTGGAAACGTCCAAGGCCAGGTTGGACAGGGCTTGGAGCACCCTGGGACAGTGGGAGGTGTCCCTGCCCATGGCAGGGGTGGGATGGGATGAGCTTCAAGCTCCCTTCCAACCCAAACCATTCCATGACTCCATGACTGGCCCAACTTTCAGCAGCTGAGGGGGCAGAAGAACTTCAGAGCAATGAGCCAAGGGACAAGGAGGTTCAGGTCCTTGTCACCTGCATGTGACAACAGCCAGCTGCACTTGGGAAGGGGCTGCACAGGATCCCTTTGCAGGTGAGGGGCTGGGCACTGCCACCACCATGAGCACCCTGAGGAGCAGCAGGAATCTCCCACCCAAACACCTCTCTCTGCTCTGCCTGCTCACACCGCTGCTCCCACAGCCCCCTGGTGACCCTGGGCAGGATCACAGAGCTGGGGGTGGCCCGGGGGCTGAGCTGGAGCTGGAAGAGAAGAGGAGCTGTTTTGTAACAGCCTCCCCTGGGGACTGATCACACCACGCTGGGGAAGGGCTCTGGAGAGGCACGGCAGGCACAGAGGTGACCAAACGAATTGACACCATGCAACTCTCGGTGGAGCTCCAGAGACGAAGTAATTGAAAATAAATGAAGGAACCTGACACCTGGCTGGCAGATCAGTTATCTATAGCGTCCCTTTCCTGAAATAACTGCCTCCCCAAGCCCGCTCGCCCAGGCAAAGCCATGGAGATGCTCACGTAAAATAGGCCACTCCAGCAGGGACCTGGAGGCCCCTTTATTTTTAATGGAAGCTGCCAGAAGGGTTAATTGGCTGGTGCATGGCAGTGCCCCCCGTCTGGGGATTGCCTGCCCTTGCCACCACCACCAGGAACGCTGAGGATGAGGTGCCCCATCCCTCCTGTCCTTGGGCAGCACTTGGGTCACAGACCAGTGCAAGAGGGGGTTTTCCCGGTTCTCCAGCCCCAGACACGCCAGGGTGTGCTGCTCTCACCTCACAGGGTTTGGGTCATTAGGGTTGGGGGTGAGCCATCAGCACATCTATGCTCAAAGACGCCCCAAAATTCCTCTAAGAGGGTCCTGTAGTAGCCACTGACCCCAAACTCCAAGGGTTGTTCAAAAGTGCTTTTATTCCTGGCAGGGCTGCACCTCCCTGGGGAACCCTTCCTTGGAATAAAACTTCCTTAGAATAAAACCCTTCCTTGGAATAACACAAGGGGTTGAGCTTTGGGGAGAGAAACCAGGTGCCCTGAGTGCTCCTGCCAGGACTCTTCTGGGGGTTTTTGGTGGGTCCCTCCATTGCAGTGAGAATTTACACCCCCAAACACCCTGCCTGTCTGAAAGGGACAAGCAGGAGCAATTCCTTTCTTACAGCAAGATGATTTTTCTGATTTTCCTCATCAGTTATCCTGATTTTTGGCAGTCCTGGCACTCGCTGTCATTAAATGAGGCAGAGGAGAGGACGGGCAGCCAGGAATGTCCCAGCTGGGCCACGTCCGTGAGAAGAAAGACAGAAAGAAAGCAAGAAAGAAAAGCTCTCCCTCCCCCTCCAACAAACCCTGTAATGAAAACATGGCCAGTGCTGGGCTGTGCCCTTTTTGGGGTGGGTTGCAAGGTCACAGGGACGTGATCCCCTGGTATTGATCAGGACTCTTTGGGGCTGGCAAATGGCACCAGCTCTCAAAGGCTGAGCAGCTCCAAAAGAACTAAGTGGGGGCAAAGCGTGGAAGGTCCCAGATTGAACTCCTGACATGCCGGGGTCAAAGAGCACTCGAGATAAAGCAGGGGCTGGAATGGTCTGGGCAGTGGCAAAAATAAATATTCAGGCATTAAAAATCAACAACCCCCAAGGCTGGGGATGAAATCCCCCCGTGTTTCTGAGGGAGAGAAGTGGGCTGGGTGAGTTGCATGTGCTGGGGAATAACCAACAGGGAGAATGTCCTTGTTTGTCCCAGGGATGAGAGCCCGAGAGCCTCACCTGGAGAGTGGCTCCCTGGGCTCTGCCCAGCTGGATTTCTGCGGGGTTTCACCTTCCTTTTGGATGTTGAAAGGACAGAATGCTGGAAAGGGAGAAAGAGAGGTGGAAAGTGAACCTCTGGTTGTGCAGGAGCATCCCTTCTCCATCAGGAAAGCAGCTGGGAGATGAAGGAAGCAGCATCAGCAGTCTGTGCTCCAGAGTAGGATGAAGTGGGAGAGGTGGAAGAGTCCAAGACAGCTGGAAATCTGAGCTTGTGGCAGAGGCCTTTTCCCTGAGCCACAGTGCCTGAAGAGTCAGTCCAGGGGGAAAGGCACACATGAGGAGGTGCTGAGGGGAGGGAACCACGTCCTGCCCCTCCCATCAGCGGGTCCTTCCTGTGTCCAGGGGCTCCAGGTGGGAAATGTGGTGCAGAAGGGTAAAAAAAAAATCAACAGCTTCAGCCATAAAGCTTGTGGGACTCCCTGTCTGGGTCACATCCTGGTGAGGGTTTGTGGCTTTGGGACCACACTGAGCATCTCTTCCCAAAATCAGCTGGTTTTTCCCAGCTTTTCTCCTCACCTCACAATGCATTGCAAAGGCCAGCTCCTGAGCTATGTTCCACACAGGAAACTCCAGCTTGTCCTTCAGGGCCCCAAGGAGACAGACTCCTGAGGGAGAGCGTGGCCCAGTCCTTATCCATCAGGGCCTTTCCTGGCTGCCGTGCCCTTCCTCTCCCGACTTCTGTCGTGTTTGTGACGTGGGTCCTCAGCTCCAAGACCTGCTAAAGGATCTGACTGGGAGACTCTCAGGGATCCAGGGAAGGACAAGGGGATCTGTGGAGCTTTTCCCTGCTGGATGGAGGTTGGTTTGTATCCCACAGTTGTCTCCCAGACCAGACCCACCGTAGCCTTCCCCAGAGCCCTCAGCCCCAGTGTGGGAGCTCTGGGGTGGGACACAGAGGACATCCCGTGTTTCATGGAAACCCAACTTCCCACAGCCTGGATGGGCTGGGGAGGCTGCAGACACCTCAGGAATTGTCTTTCTGAGAGTGTGGATGCCTCAAGTCCAAGCCAGGTTGATGAACTTAAGCCTGATTTTCCAGCTCCCCCATCCTCTCCACGTGCAGTGCCAGGCTCTGATCCCAGAGTCCTGCTGGGGAGAGAAGCACATGGCCTGGGGGAAAAAGGCATGAAAGGGAAGAAGTTTTCAGTTCATGGTTGTTTGGGTTCTTCCCATCATTGGGATGTTCTGTGGGAAGCCACAGGCTGCATCCTCATCCCTTTCCTGTCTGGGCCATGTCAGAGACACAGGAATCTCACTGTGCCCTCTGCTCCAGCTTTACTGAACCCCCAAAATCTCTGGTGTTTCATGCTGAGTCTTGGAAGAAATCAGGGAGCTTGTTTTCCTGGCTGATTTTTGCTGTCTCCTCCCCCCTTGTTCTCCCAGAGCCTTTCATGCCCAGCCAAGGTGCTCTATCTCCCTGCCCAGCTCTGCCTGCAGGGCCTTGCTCGGCTCTGCTGTGTCTCCTCTCTCTGGTTCCTGATAAAACAAACTGCTCAGCGTGCCTGGGTGAGCTTCCAAACATGGATCAGGCCCCCAGAGCCTCGTCACCACACACTTCCACCAGACACTTCCACCAGAGCACCTGGCCATGGATGTCTCCAACAGCACTTTTCCCAAATTTCCTCTCAGAGTGCTTCTAGTGTGTAAGAGAACAAGGACCTTCCTGCTAAGCACCTTAGCAATATTTTAGCTAAAAAAAAAGACTTTTCTGAATTTTTTGAAGAAAATTTGGGGTGGGAAAACAGCTGGGCACTTGGAGAAATGGGAAGATTTCTGGCTGTGAAGGCCAATTACACATCCAGAAGGTTGTGCTACATCTGCCCTCTCCCCTGACCACACAGGAGTGGCAGACAGGAGAGGCACGATGGCATTTTGTGCCCTCAGATGTTTCTGCTCCCTCGGTGTAGGTGGAATCCTCCAAATGACACATTATCCCTTCCACTCTGCACTTCCCCTGGATTTCTCCTTCTCATGACTGCTCGAAAATATGTTCTAGAGCTGCTCTACGGTGAGCAGCCAGTGCTTGAAAATGCTGCCTGCTTCTCCCCCCCCCGTTCCTCATGGTGAATTTAGTAGCAGATGGCAGCTTCAGAGCCCTGAGAATGAAGTGCTCCAGAATTGACAGCACAACATGAAATCCTCCTCCCTCTTCCAGCGCCGCGGCTCCGATGGCGCAGAGTGAATAATTTACCATCCATCTCTCATTCAGCAAATGCTGCCGGTGAGCTCTGTGAGGATGATTTTTATTAACTGCCCGGCTGGATGCAATTTTCCAGCAAAGCCTGTGTGCAAACAAATTGGAGCTGAGTGCTGGGTGAGTGCCAGAGCTGCTGGCTGTCTCCTGCTCCGGGGAGACGAGATACCCACATCCTGTTGCAGCATCTCCGCTGCTCCTCCACTCTTTCCCAAGCCCACAAGGAACTTTGCTGCTGGACAATCCTGGGTTTGCAGCAAGGCATTTGTTCGTGATGGGTTTTTGTTGTTATTGCTCCCTGGGAACGCTTGAGCAAAATCCGGCTGCCCAGGCTGGGCTGGAAAAGCCATCGCGGATGTCGCTGATGGGGCTCGTGGGATCTGACCAAGAAAAACAGCTCTGAGCCCTTTTGTTCCTGAGCCATTTGTCCCTTTCTGCCTCATTCCGGCCTCAGGGTGACCGTGTCAGGAGGTGACGGTGGCATCTGGGCCCCTCTGCTGTCACCTGCCATCAGCAGGAGAGGTGGGGCCAGCCTGGAGATGCTGCTGGAGCCAAAGCCTGGCAGATCCTGGAATCCCAGGATGGTTTGGGTTGGGAGGGACCTTAAAGCCCACCCTGTTCTATCCCCAAGGGGAGGGACACCTCCCACTATCCCAGGGTGCTCAAAGCCCCTTCCAGCCTGGCCTTGGGCATTCCCAGGGATGGCAATGTGGATTTGCAGGTGAATTCCTGGTTTGGCACTGCCTCCTCCCCACTGGTTGTTGTTTACAACCCTCTGTGGACCCCGGGGGTGGCACTGTGGGGGTGACAGGTCCTCCAGCCCCTGTCCCTGCTGCACACAGGTGTGGCCCCAATCCCCAGGGCTCCCCAAGCCTGGCAGAGTGGCAATGGCACCTCGAGCTGCCCTCTGGGGAACGTGATGGATCCAAATCCTGCAGTGGGCAGGTAGGAGAGCTCTGTTGGACAGGTGCCTGGAACATTAGGCTATTATTGGAAACACCAGGCTTTTATGGTAAGTAATTGTGATGTTATTGGGCGTTTTCCCTAAATAATCCACCACACTCCCATCTGCCTGCAGCTGATGCTGAAGGGAGAGGGGGGGTAAGGGCAAAAATCCGGGCAGGTGAAGTGGTTCTGCTCCAGTGGGATGTGGAACAAGGCACTGAAGGTCTCTGTGGCTCTGCTCCCCAGCAGGGGCTGTGTCCCTCTGCCCTGGAGCCTGGCCAGCCCCCAGAGCTCTTTTCCAGCTCTATCTGAGTTCCTGTGTGCTCGTGGTGTCCTTCTCCTCTTCCTGCAGGAAATTGTGGTGGGCAGGAGCATCCAGCAGGAGACAAAAACTGCCGGGGGTCCAGTCAGGAGCCTGTCTGTGTGTGTGGCTGCACAGCCCCACACAGCCCCAGCTGGGGGAGCTCACTGGTACTCCTGAGCTCTGTAAATACAGGGATTTATTGGGATGCAAGACCCCTCTCGCTGGAACTTTGGAATTCCTGCTTCACCCTTCTCCTCTCCCCCACAACGTGGGATATTCACCTTCTAAGACAAATACAAGTCACCAGAAATGCAAGGAAGAGTCCTGGTTTCTGTAGGAGGTTCTTTTCCATAGAAACCTAGAATTGTTGAGGCTGGAGAAGCCCTCTGAGGTCACAGGATTGAACCATTCCCTCAGCACTTCCCAGGCCACATCAAACCATGTCCCCAAGGTGTCACATCCATGCAGTTTTAAATCCCTCCAGAGATGGGGAGGCCACCCCTGCCCTGAGTTGCCCCTTTCATGCTGGAGGTGTGTAAGAAGTGATTTTCGGGTCACTTTTTCCCAAGTCCCAGCCAGAGGAAGCCTTTTAGGAGCCTGAGAGGTGGATATGGGCATCTGAGGGGCTTTGGCACCACATTGTGGAGGCATCTGGGTCAGCCAGGGCTTGGAGCAGCATCAGTGCTGAGCCACGGTGAGAATCGTCCTCTCCTGAGCACCTAGGGAAGGATGAGAGCATCTGCAGAGCTGGAATCAGCAAGGACAGCTCCAGCAATTAGGCCACCCTGGCTTGAAATAGCCCATGGGGCAGGATTAGCATCGTTTTCCCCGAGGAGAATCCCAAAAGGTGAGAGAGCTCCCTGGCAAATTTGGTCTTCTCCTTTTTGCCTCATACTCAGCCTAAAGGAGGGGCTCAGGGCTCTTCCCCAGCCTCCCCTTTCTGACTCCCTCGTACACAAACCCTGTCACTCCTCAGGATCCTGGCTGGCCCCCGGAATTACTCACCAGGAATGAGCCATCTCCATGTGCACATCGTCCCCCTCCAGTCACCTGTGAGAGCTGGGCTGCCAACATCTGACAGCTATAAATAGCCCGGGGCCTGGAGGAGGCAGGAAAACACCTTTGAACTGCCCTGAGAATCTGGTGGAACTGCAGAGCTGCAAAGGGACAAACCAGAAATATTGGCCTAAAAATACATTTCATAGAATGGTAGAAGCGAAGAATGGTTTGAGTTTGAAGGGAGCTTAAAGATCTTTTAATTTTTACCCCCTGCCATGGGCAGGGAAAACTTCCACCATCCCAGGTTGCTCCAAGCCCTGTCCAGCCTGGCCTTGGGCACTGCCAGGGATCCAGGGGCAGCCACAGCTTCTCTGGGCACCCTGTGCCAGTATTTTACTGCCCTCATAATAAAAAACTTTTCATTTTTGTCCTATTTCAATTGACCCAGCAGGGGCTTGGAGCAATTCAGGGCTCAGCTTTGACATCTCCCCTCCCAGCAGTGCCTCGAAGAAGCCCCAGAGCCTCCCCGGAGCCACTTTTTGGGCTTCTCTTTTGTCCGCACTGCCCAGACCTTCCCGCTGCTCCCTCTCCCCTTCCTCCCCATCAGCCCACCCTCCTCCTCCTCCTCTCGTTGTCGTGGCAACCAGAGGCCAGGACGCCTCTGCCCCGGGTGACAGCCCCGCAACAAAGGCGGCTTTGAGAGCCCTGGCGGGACAGGGGCGTCCCCAGCGCCCTTCAGTGCGGGCCGGCGAGTGCTGGGGGTGGCCCTGAGCCCCGGGGGGACCTTGGAGTCCCCCTTTCGTGTCCCACAGGTCAGGGGACAGGGTTCACGGGCTCCTCTCGGCTGAAGGAGAGGGCACGGGCTCATTCTTGTCACTGTCGCAGGGTGGAGCCCGGGTCAGGCGTCCTCCAGACCCCTCACACAGCCGGGTGGGTCCCCAAGTGTCATTCAGCCTGAAGGAAGTTGTCCATCAAAGCTGGGGGGCTGTGGGAATACCCGAGGGCTGGCCAGGACAGAGGCAGAGGCGCAGGAAGAAAACTTCCCAACTTCTGGCATTGCTGCCTCACCCTTTTCTCTCTTCTCCCAAAACAAGCTGCGCTTTCCCAGACCCACAGGACCAAAGGAATTCACCGGTGCAGATCTAGAAACAATTTCCCTGCAGAGAGGCTCGGTGCTTTCCTGGGTAAAGCATGAGGCTGAGAAGTTATTCCAGGGAAAAATCTGATCTGCAGGTAAAGCTGGAGGTCTTCTCACTTAAACCAGCAGCAGTGGTGGGTTAGAGGTTGGACTGGATAATCTACAGGTCTTTCCCACCCTAAATGATTCCAGGATTCCATAAATCTAGCTCCAGGTCCCAGAGATGTCAGGCACACAGCACATCATTTTGGAGGCAGCCAGACCTGAGGCAAACAGGCTTTCCCAAAAATAGGAGGCAAGGAATTAAAAACCTTCCTCAAACACAGACAAACCCCATGGGACCCCCTTTCCAGGTGGGGTCAGGAATGCAAAGCACCAGGTTGTCCCCTCTTTGTCCCCTCTGCTCTGTGGGCACAGAGACCAACAGAGGGGGAAAGGTGCTGCCCACATTTTTTGTGGAATCATGGAATGGTTTGGGTTCAGAGGGACCTTAAAGATCATCCCATCCCACCCCTGCCCTGGGCAGGGACAGCTCCCACTGTCCCAGGCTGCTCCCAGCCCCAGTGTCCAACCTGGCCTTGGGCACTGCCAGGGATCCAGGGGCAGCCACAGCTTCTCTGGGCACCCTGTGCCAGGGCCTGCCCACCCTCCCAGGGAACAATTCCTGCCCAATATCCCATATAAATCTTCCCTTTTTCATCTTAGAGCCGTTCCCCCTGCCCCTGTCACTCCATGCCCTTGGAAAATGTCCCTCTTTGGATCCAGGGTGGGGTGGGGCTGTGCCACGTCTGCTCTTGCTGCTGCTCTGAGTGGGCACATCTCCCCACTGGCATGAGCAGAACCTGCAGGTGATAGCCTGAGGTCAGGCAGGGTTGGGAGGGTAGCGTTTTCATTAAAGCCTGGGAGCTGCCCCTTGAAGCTTTCCTTGTTTTGCTCCTCACCTCTCACCTTTCCCAGGTGAAGGAGCTGCCCCTGGGCACCAGCAGAGCAGAGCTCTCAGTCCTGTCCTCAGGCTGGCAGCCTGGCCTGGGCATCCCAGACCCACCGGCTGCTGCTGGGGCTGCAGCTTTGGGGCACCCAAGGAGGATGGGAGCCCTAAATCCCCTCCAGCAGGGGACAGGGAGCATCCTCGGGGTCCACACCGTTTCCAGGCAGCTGCTTAGGCAGACCCAGGGGCATCCCGCTTGTCCAGGGGCTGAGCCGTGGGGCAGAGGTCCCTTCCAGCCCCTCTCCAAGCCAGCCCTCCTGCCCTGCAGCCCCGAGCTCCCAGCGCTCCCCTGGTGGGGAAAGCCGGTGAGTGGCGTGGCCTCTGCGGGGACATCCCCCGGGCCGGGGTCTCT